>OMLB01019078.1:0-13763 GCA_900302555.1 Myripristis jacobus
AATCAGCTACTCTTACATGATATTGGACTCTAATAGTTTCTAGTGAATTAGCCCCTTGAGCTCTAAAGCCACCCTTATGAGGCTTCAAAGGTAGAGAAGCCTCTTCTTTTTTCTTTTTTTTTTTGCCACATCCTGTATCCTGTATCTGCTGTTTGCAGCGCTTCAAAAAAGCTACACAGCTATGATGAGCGAAATAATCAAAGCCAAGAAGCCATTGTTTATGGCTGCATCATTACATCATTGCATTAAACAGAAAAATGTCATGGTTATCATTATCATTTCTCCAAATTCCCCAGATGTTTGATACCATTTTCACTTCGGTACACCCACTGGTTTGGTTCCACTTGGGTAGGATTTTGTGTTAGCTTAGCAAAAAGACTTGACATCTATGGGAGTCATTAGCCTTGCTCTGTCAATGTGAAAAATAAACCTTACAACAACTCGAAGATGTCTTATTTACACAATGTATCGTGTGTATTTGAATTAATAGTGTGGTATAATGGTATCAAACATCTTGTCCAAGTCTGGGTAAGTCATTAAAAAAAGGTATTTTGCCCAAAATGTTGGCGTATTCCTTTAATTCAGCACCACAAATTTGTTATCATTAGAAGGCTTGGTATATCCACTAAACTTTATGAAAAGTCTGATAGGTGTGAACAGAGCCCTGCTGCACAGTAATCTCTGCAGTTGGGAGTGGCAAGAGTTGAAGAGGTTAATGATAGTGAAATTAAACAAGTCCTCATTATGCTAAGGACCTCATTATGCTAAGGACCTCTAGAAGCTCCTCAACGACCCCTGGGGTGCCCCAGGCCCTAGTCTGAAAACCAATGATGGAGGCTACAAGTATTCAAAATAATGTGAGGTCGTCCTAGTCGTCCAATCCTATATTCCACACATACTACACTATATAGACATCAAAATACTCGACCTAGTTTGGCCAGATTATTGACTAATCTAATCTTTTTTTTTTTCGTTTGTTTTTGTTATCATTATGATATTGCACAACAGGAATAATAAAGGGGAATTTTGAGGAATAGGCGGTGTGAACCTCGTGACTCCTCATCTACTTCCCTGTTTACTTCACTCTCTTTATTGTACAGTAAGTCACCGGCTGCAGCCCGACACGCAGTGGACATGAAGGCCTCAAGTTTCTTTACTTTTGCCTTTGTTTTTGTGTCCGCACTAACTGCGGCTTTTCCCCTCACCGAGCAAGGTAAGCCGCTGCGACCGCCACTTTTCTGCTGCGAATTGTGCAAATTTTAGCATTTTTAAAAAACACTTTCACTTTCATAATTACGGCAGAGGGAAAACGCACTGTATTTTTTTGCAGTTACAAAGTGTGTGTGTTTTAATTCACCATTACACCTGTTGCATTTATTTGGGGCAATATGATTTGTTTTCAGACGAAGCTCATTTCAAGTCATGGATGGCACAGGTAATTCAATCAAATGTTATCTATATGGCAATATGCATTGTACATATTCCAGTGAGGATGCTTCAGTGTTGCTGTAAAATCACTATAATATTAATACCACAGTGATAGTAACACGGCAATACTTTAAGTCCAATTGTAACTACTTATGGACTTAAAGTGCTCACTATTGGGCTTAAAGTGTGACCTATCATACTTAATGGTATTTTTTATTTTCTTTGTGGTTATCACTGTGGTGTGACATGTATGCTGTCCCTTCATAAACTATAACTAGATTACTGTAATTGTGAATGCAAACTCATCTCATGGCCCTTACACCCATATGGGCTGATTACTGTGTAAACGTGTTGTTTATCTTAACAGTATTGCTAAAGAGCGGTCAATTGCCTGAAACAAGGCTGAATTAGCAATTTACCTGATTTACAGCACAACAAAATGTATGACTTGGAGGAGTACTACCTGAGACTTCAGATATTCACAGAGAACAAGAGGAGGATTGACAAGCACAATGAGGGGAATCACTCTTTCACAAGTAGGAACTTCTCGTTTTCTTGTATCGGATCATTTTTGTTTGGCCTCTTGCAAATATTGAATTGTGATCGAGCCTTGTTTGATCCCATCTTACAGTGGGGCTGAATCAGTTTTCTGACATGACGTTTGGTGAATTTAGGAAATCCTTTCTCTTGACTGAGCCACAGGTATGCAGGAAGCGGTTTGCATATTTTATCATGCTGCAGGAATAAGTTTGCTTATCGTGTGTTGCAGAGGAGTGGAGAGTCAGTTGTTTTTGTTCATATACTTTCAAATTCAGAACTGCTCTGCTACCAAAGGAAACTACTTAAGCAGCAACGGACCGTATCCAGACTCAATTGACTGGAGAAAGAAGGGACATTACGTGACAGATGTGAAGAATCAGGTACATTGCTGTTGATCTCAAAGGTCAAAAAACATTGTTGCAAATGGAACACAGCAGATTTATTCTGTCATAGGCTTTGAAGGCTGACAGTGGATATCATAATCAAATGCTGACGTTAGCCCTAGTGTTGTCCTAACATTCGGCTATGTGTTTTTCTCAGGTCTTAGTCTATAAATTTATTTAATGATTGATTGATTGATTGATTGATTGATTGATTGATTGATTTTGCACAAAAGGGAGCTTGTGGGAGTTGCTGGACTTTCTCTACCACCGGTTGTTTGGAGTCGGTTACAGCCATTGCCAGTGGGAAACTCCCACTACTGGTGATTCATTTTCACTTCTCTTCTTCTCTTTCAAAAGTGCTGCTCTTGTACTGCAATGTTTTTGCAGTTGCTGATAACATCACATAAGTTGTTATTATGGACATTTGCAATCATTTTTGCCCCTCTATGGCTGTATGACAGAGGTAAAATTTAATTATACTCTTTCATTCACCATTGTAACCTACTTTTATATTGTTTAGTCAGAGCAACAACTGGTGGACTGTGCCCAGAACTTCAACAACCATGGTTGTAATGGGTGAGTGTAACTTCTTAGGCTCTTTTCGAGTTGTTATTTGCAAGCAAGAGATACTTTACAGAGAATGAGCCTATCTCGAGTTCATTAACGTCCTATGAAGCACAGAACAGAATGATGAACACAAATACAAGGAAGCAGAACAAAATACCAGACACGCATCAGCATATTCTAGCAAAACCAGCCTGTCCTACATACTGTAGCAGTGCCATCCTAGCTGAAACTACCCGTTTGAGATTGTCAGTGCACACATGGAAAATATCCCCCAAATCTGTTACAAATGTTACAAGAGAAAAAAAAATGGCCAGGTTAAACAGGGACTCCACAATGGGACAGTACTATTGAAGCTATATTTGTATTGCTGCCTTTACAACAATAACTGTTTCTGTAGAATTTAGTCCTTAAGCGAGATCTTTATTTCTCTTTCAGCGGTCTTCCCAGTCAAGCATTTGAGTACATCAAGTACAGCAAGGGACTCATGACAGAGCAGGACTACCCATACACAGCTGAGGTAAGTGATTGATTTGCCCTCATACATAAACAGAGCTTACTTAAAGAATAACAAATAATGATTTACTGGCATGCTTTGCAGTAATGGCATCAAAGGCTTTATACTTTTTTTGGTCCATCAGGAAGGTGCTTGCCAGTATAAGCCTGAACTGGCAGCTGCTTTTGTTAAGGAAGTGGTGAACATAACGGCGGTAAGCGAGTATCAATGTGTCTAAGCGAAGCAAATGTTTTTGTAACTCGACCCAGTTTTGCTCAGGTGTTGCTCTTCTGTTACATGGCAGTATGATGAAATGGGCATGGTGGATGCAGTCGCCACACACAATCCGGTCAGCTTTGCCTTTGAGGTGACCTCTGATTTCATGAACTATCAAGACGGTGTGTACAGCAGGTGAGAATTAGAGTAATACTGTCATATTTATATTTGTTCTTGAAAATTGTTTGGCCTGTCTTGTATTCATTTCTGATTTACAGGATAAAAAGCTGGATTTATTAGATGCACACCCGCCACAGTACATAAACCAATATGTCCTCCTCATCTTCCCCGTGAATGATTATTCCTTAGCAATATTTTCTTACAAATAATTCATTAGTAGTGGTCTGCCGCAGCAAGAAATCTGTTGCCATTCTTGGAAACAATATTCAAATAATGTAATTTTGTCACATTTCCTGTAGAAACTCAAATGTGTACCAAATTAGACTTAGTAGCGTCAACATGAAGTGTTGCATTTTTTGCAGAGCATCATATACCAGAACTAAAAGTGGAACCAAAAAAGGGAACAGAGGGTAGAAATGAACAAACTTTTACCTCCAACCACCACTGCTATAAATAAAGATCAGAAAGAGCACTGCCTCTTAATATTTAATCAAAGTGGAAAAACAAGACGTTCCCTGCACAGTGCATATTGTATAAAGTTTCTTACACTCCCTAATTTCCTCATTCCACGTCCGTGCAAAGTCACATGTCTGGTTTCTCCTCCCTCTTGTAGCACTAAATGCCACACCACCACAGACAAGGTGAACCACGCAGTGCTGGCTGTTGGGTATGGTCAGGAGAATGGGAAACCATACTGGATCGTGAAGAATTCATGGGGCACCGGCTGGGGGATCCAGGGGTATGTCCTCAGTGTAATCTTGCTTAGGAAATGTAACTGAAGATATCAATGGGTGTATAACGACAATGCTGTGCTCCTCTTACAGATATTTTCTCATTGAACGTGGGAAGAACATGTGTGGACTGGCTGCCTGCTCATCTTTTCCTGTGGTGTGAACTGCTGATGATAGCCAGCTGCAAAGGGCAGAAAAGGGAGACGGAACCTGATTTTTTTTTTTTCCCTTTACTGATTTTTTTTTTTTTTAAATGAACAAATCGGTGGTGTCTGTTTGGTTACATCACCTTAAATGCCTTATTAAATGATGATCATTATTTTTAAGTTCCAGTTTGCAAATGAATATTGACTACAATCCTTTTTTCCATCCTAACACTAAGTGAAATAGTTTTGTGGATGGATGGATGATATGATTTTATACCAACAATATCCTCCTGTATGTCATCTTTGAGCTTTATCAAAACGTCTGCTTCATTGAATTGCTGCTTAAGAGGAACTGATCATTCTCATGGTGTTTCTTGTTACCATATACAGTAATAAAACTTTTTTTACTCAGGTCATCTGGTCATCTGAGTCTTTCATCACAATGTAGTTGCAGATGTTTACAGGATGCAGGGTGTGTGGGCATTACGAAATAATGTGAGTGGCTAACTGCAGATCATATGACTGATATCCATCATCACACAAATAATGCAAGACATGTCCTGACAATCTAACCTTACACTGAAACAAAATGCCATGGAGATAGTGCACAATGCATAAAGTATAGTCCCTGAAATGCTGTTAAACAAACAAAGAGTATACATGATAATAATTAATGGCTCCCTAAAACTAGACACTAGATTTAACTGCCTGACATTGCTGTTCAGACCTTATTTGATGGTTTCTTGCACAATTTCTGCCAAGTAACCATGCAGACTAAACTGTGTGTTGTTGGAGAACCCAGGTTTATTAACACATCTTAAAACATCTTGCACTGGGATGCTGGCCTATGGTTTTCAGAGTCGCTGTTATGAATATGATAAGTGCAGTGGCTGGGTTCATTTCTCGGTTAGAAAAGGACCACTGCACAGGAGATATTACTTAAAACTATTAACCATATTATCCTTTTAAGCATATACTGATTCCATTTCCGTTTTTAAAAGTGCGTTAAAAATGACATTTACACGTTTGTAACTGCTCGTGTAGCGCCAGTCGTATACGCCTACATTTCCCAGAATTCTCATTCCTCATTCCGGCCAGCTCTCAGCCAATGAGGAGCAAGCTCGCCGAATAGGCGCTAAACACGCAACACAAAACTGTTGTCTTCTTTTCGCTCTGACTTAATATGTGGGGACACTGATGGAAACGTACATAAATACTGCCAAGGCAAGGTCGTCGGCTCACTCTGGTGAATTACAGTCCTGCTGCAAGAAAACCCAACGCCGAAGCGGATGTTTTCCTCCCTTGTCAGCTGTGCAGAAGTTGTTCACAAGTTTGTAAACACATAAGCTATGCTAAGTTAGGCTAAACTAGCTAACGTGTGTTTGTCAGTCCATCAGCGCCACTTTCCAAAGATGTCCAGTCTTCCACTAAATAATTTGAAGGAGCAGCTGGCGAGGCACAGCAGTGCTGCTCAGAGCAAGCTGTCCTTGGCTAAACCTAAACCGGGGTGAGTTTTCCAAATTAGCCAAAGCTACAGTTGGAAGCTATCTGTTCATTGACTGCAAGCTAACATTACTTATCATTTAGACTGGGGCTTATCGGTGCCCGCGTCTGTCAAAGATGAAACGGTGTAATTATTTGCACGACGAGGTTAAACAATGCTGTCAGAGATACACTGTTACATAAATTTTCATCAACTCCTCTCCTTTACAGGGCCTTTTCTTTCAAAAAGAAGTCCACATCAGGCACACCTAAGGCGGACCCGACGAAGGTAAACAACTCAGATGTTTTGGCAAACAGGAGTGCCAATATTCCACCCACCAGTTTTCTGACAAAATCTCCTTTGACGTTTTCAAACAAGCCCCAGAGACCTCCTGCCAAAATCAACAGCTTCTTCTCGGTGAATTCAAAAGCCAAGTCGGACTCCCTCAGCTCAGCACTAAACTCTCCCAATGCATCGCAGCCTGTGTTACCCGTCCCTGCTACAAAGGTGTCTGCTTCTGGCACTAAATATGAGAACCAGTTTAATAGTGGCAATGGCACCAATTCCCCAAGTTTGGAGTCATCTTTTGGTTGCCCAGTGGATGAATGGGATGACCTTGACGACTTTGAAACCCCTGCCAAAGGAAAAAATGGTTTAGTCAGTCCAGGAACCTCAGGGAAGAGTGGCAAGTCAGCATTGTTATCCAGTGAGGAAGAAGAAAAACTGACACAGACATTAAACCAAGATGCCTCTCTTGAGATTGTGGTACAAGAGGTCAGCAGCAACACTGCAGACAAGAGTGGTCTTACTGGAAGAGAACAATCTAGTGGTAAAATGGATGAAGTGGCACACAGTGTGGATAGAGCTTCCTCTAGACACAGTCCTATTGAGGAATCAGCAGAGTGGGAGCTGGAGGATTCGCCCGTTAAAAAGACTCAAAAACGGCCACTTGCTCAGCTGAAGTCTGTCACAAGTGACAGTGAAGAAGAGAGTGTTGGAGTGTCTGGGCCCCTTAAAGATAATACAGGCGAGTAGCTATCTGTATGTCATTCATATGTTGACTGTCAAATGAAAGTAAGTCTCTGGAATGTATCTGTTGCCTGTTTTAACCTTGCAGGCGATACATGGATCGATCCAGATGTCATAGAGGTTGATGACTGCTTGATGATAGCTGACGATGATCCAGATTTTATTCCCCCTTCCCCGGTCCATGATGAAATCAGCTATTCCAGTTCTACAAGAAGGAAAAGGTTTGTGCCTATTGCATTGTTAACTTTACTGAGACATTAAAATGATTTCTCTTTCAATTTGGTGCATAGCAACACTTAGCCTATTAGTAGCCTACTTTGTTAACAATTTTAGGCTGCTTTGACATGTGATGATGTTGCAGTAGTAGTAGTAATAGTAGTAGTAGTAATAATAACAATACATTTTATTCCTAACGAACTTTCAAGTCAGCCAAGGCCGTTATACATTTCACAAGACAGCAAACAAGCAATACAAAATAACATGGTACAGAGGATAAAGCAATAAATAAAAGTAAAGTATAACATAATGATAATAGTGAAAAACAAACAAGAACAATGAATGTGAATAGAAAAGTTGGTACAGACCTATCACAAAGAACAGCATGGTTATTGGCTTACTTGAATAAAGTCTGAAATCAGACTAAACTACTGAGCTTTTTTAAAAATGTGTTGTTTCACTCAAGCCGTCCAGTAGGTTGAAGGCTCATTGCAACTGTGCTGATGATTTTTGTAAAACGTGACAAGGTGTTTTCTGTGGTAACTGTGGAACTGTGTAGTATTTTTTCTTCTAATTCTCTATTCTCATTAATAAATATTAACTTCAGTAAAACTTGTGTCAGTTCATATTGGTACCTTAAAAACCGTGGTACCCAGGAGGGAAATCTTTACAGTGATTGTGGGAACTTTTGCAGTGTCAGCAGCTGTACCTTACACCTGTTGCATCATTAAGTATCCATGATTACAATAAAGATTGGTCATTTCTATATTATTGCTCTAATATAGCATATATGCTTTATTTACCTCCTATGATCTCTGTAGTCTGGACAAAAGAGAAGCAGTGAATGTCCTGGTAGCAATCCAGGATCCACGTTGTAATCAGCAGTAAATAATGTTCATTAACTGCTGACGTTTCTACTCCACACAGATTAAAGTTGGCTGATTCAGAAAGTCGAGATATCCCAGTAAAAACAAAGGCACCCATCACAATCCTGAATGAAGTGTCTAAGTGCCACCATAAAGAGAAAGCAAGTGGGTGTTGCAGCATTTTCTGATTTGCCTAAACCAGGTTCATGCGATTTATAATGTTAGCACTGTACTCTTTGACCTTGTTTATTCATTTGTTTATCTCTTATAATCACTTCCCAGGTGAGGAACTCTTCATTATCATGGAGTCCATTTGCAGTCTGGTTGACTCCATTCCTGAACATGAACTGATTGCTCTGTCCTGTGGAACCGAGCTTCTGCTGAAACGGGCTCAAAGGTAGTGTACATTTGAACAGACACCACCTAGCCTACACTTCATTGTTTTTGACATCTCAGTTTAATTGCTGATATTTGCCTTTTCACCCCCAGGAAAAGGATTCTTGTAAATGGCAGTTACGCATCATCTAGCCAGCAGCCAGATAGTACTATGATTTTGGAAACCAGTTTTAAAGAAAAGTCTTCATTGACTTGCGACACTCCTGGCATTATGTCATCCATAGCCTGTGTGCCTTCGGATAGAAAAGACACCTCCAAGAAGTTTCTTCAGTGTAAGAGATCTTCAGACATCTCTGTGGATTATGACTGCAGTGTGTTTGAAGACTCTGGCAGCATTATTAATAGTGTCAAGCCTGATATCACTGGAGACCGTGGGAGAACATCTGCTGGAAATCAGAGCGCCTGTGATTCTCCATCAGCGTTAAGTCTCACAAACCACTCCTATAATTTCTCAAAGAACACAACAACAGTATTTGACGACTCAGATTTATTTTACTCACCTAAGAGTTCTCGGGCAGTTTCACGAAGGAGTGTAAGTGATAGTACAACCAGAACCTCAGTGGACATTAAAGCAACAGAAAACACAGAACCAGATGATTTCTATATTGATGACTTTGACATAGACGACTTGGCCGACTCAGATATCCCTGATTACTTTGATGAACCTGCGAGCTCTTCGGTGTCGAACTCCAGCACTGTGACTAAAACAGTCAAAGAAGGGGGGTCAAGCAAGTCATCATGGGAGAGAAAGCCAGCAACACCTGCTCCTGCACCCAAGCCTTCAAAGGTTTGCTCCCCAGGTTAGTCTCATGTAAATTTGTTTGTTTTCTTTTAATGAAGAATTATGTCAATGCTAGTATGTTATGTTCTTGGTCTTACAGTAAAAACTATGTTGTTTTTATGCTGTACATGGCAGAACCCAACTTCAGAAACCCTGCCCATGATCGCTTTAGAGGGTTCAGTTTCCCCCACTCATCAGAGATGACGAAGATCTTTCACAAGCGTTTTGGTCTTCATCAGTTCAGGTTCAATCAACTAGAAGCAATTAACGCTACGCTGCTGGGAGAAGACGCATTTGTTCTGATGCCCACAGGTTGGTAATGATTATATATGGGACAGAAACACACTTGTTGAACTTTGCAGCAAAACAGTAGATTTAGAAGATCAACTTAGGTTATGACTTTTAATGTTCCCAGGTGAAGTTGATGCCGAGCCCAGGCTAGATTTTGATTTTACCCTAACCTTAAAGTGATTGTTTGTGTTATTAACCTCTTCAGTGGTATTTTATATGCCAAAAATGATTTTGAGCAGCAACCCAAAGCTGAAAAATGTTTGGAAGGGTGCACGACACAGGTTTATTGAGGAGTTCATAATGATACTCTTTTCTGGCCTGCTTGCTTGTTAACTGATGGAACTACTTTGTTTCTGTTTCACTACACACACTCTTCACTAACCAGATGTATAAACAAACAGACAGTGCTGAGGGAAACTGTATTGCTGTGCATCCTTCAAAAGACTTTTCTCATCTTTTGCTCGCTGCTCAAAATTGTGTTGTTTGCTGGGCCTGTTACACTTCATTCATTTTGAAGAGGAACACTCCCAGTGAGGCACTTGTTCTCATGAAGGGGAAGGAGCTGGCCGGTCAAACTTGGAAAACTTGCAACTGTTTACTCGCCTGAGTTAACCTTAACATGAACCTTAAACACTAGCCATACCCATTCATTTGAAAAGCGATTGAGTCATGCTAAAAGCCTGATCTGTGAACAGAGCTGTAGGGTAAATTCACTCTGCATCGTGTTTTAATTTCTCTAGGTGGGGGTAAAAGCCTGTGCTACCAGCTGCCTGCCTGCTTGTCTCCAGGAGTCACTGTGGTGGTCTCCCCTCTCAAATCACTCATTGTAGACCAGGTCCAGAAACTCACCACTCTGGATGTAAGTGTTTTTGTTGCCGCTTGATCAATTTATGATGCATTTTCAAAGTCAAAAGTGCGCTTTTTTTCCAAACTATTTTTTGTTGTTTTGTGATTTTGTGCATTTTAGATCCCAGCCACAAGTCTGTCTGGTGATAAAACTGATAGTGAGGCAGGGAAGATTTACATGCAGCTGTCCAAGAAAGACCCCATCATTAAGCTGCTCTATGTCACTCCTGAAAAGGTGAGTGATGTATGATTAATAAATCTATGTTGTAATTGTTATCATATGTTAAAAAGACGATAAAAAATGTTCATGTTACTCAAGCCAGGCACTTCTCTTTCTTTCCCCAAGTTGAGTGCGAGCAACAGGCTGATCAGTGCCCTGCAGAACCTGTATGAGCGAGGCCTTTTGGCCCGATTTGTCATAGATGAGGCCCATTGCGTCAGTCAGGTATGTTTCTGTTCATTACTTATTCAGTATTTGCAGTTTTATTCTCTTGAGGGAAAAGGCATTGTCAGTAACCTCCACGTCATTCCACCTTTCAGTGGGGCCACGACTTCCGCCCGGACTACAAGAAGTTGCATGAGCTGCGTCAGAAATTTCCCGGAGTGCCCATGATGGCTCTGACAGCCACTGCCACTCCACGTGTCCAGAAGGACATCCTTCACCAGCTGCAGATGACCCGGCCACAGGTGTACGTGTTCCACATCAGGCCATGGCGTGCTTGGACTTTTAGCAGCTGCCCTCCTTTGTAAATGTTGACAGCAACCAGACAACAGTAACTGTAAATTTTCATCCGTTATGTTTTTCAGGTTTACCATGAGTTTCAATCGAACGAACCTCAAGTATGCTGTGCTGCCCAAGAAACCTAAGAAGGTTGACGAGGACTGCATCAGCTGGATCAAGAAGCACTATCCACGTAAATGATTCAAAGATACTTTTAGTAGTCCTGATCCATATTTTCAAAAACCCATATTTCCCCCTGATTTTATTATGCTGCATTGAACAATATTAAATTCATGTTGGCCATCTATTCATCCATTATTCACTGCTGGAACTGGTCACTGTGGTGGCGGCCAGAGGAAGGCACCCCAGACATCCTTTTACTATCGCTGCATTCTTCTAATTCTGAACAATAGATCATTGTTCCACATTCAATCATGTCACTCTGCAGTAGAGGTGGAACCATAAATTGATAATGTAATAGATTGGGATACTTCCTCTTGTGAGATGGTATCTATACCTGTATGCTGCAGGCAGTGTGCATATTATAACACTGGAAAAACATGATTGGTTTCTGCTTATTAAAAAATTATTTTGCATTTTTTCTTCTCCCCTTACGGATATTGTGATGTATCATAGCTGATTATCTTACAGTATATTACAAAATTGCCTGTATTGTGATGGCATCATTATCGTAGGTAGAATATCATGATAATACCATATCTTGAATTACCAAGTGATTCCCGCCCTTACTCTGGTGTGAAACAGCCCAGCTGATTTTATGATTTTTATGATTTGGAATCAAATTAACAAACTTTGTGCCAAGACATCGCTCTACATTTACTGCAGACATGTACGCGCAACTGTTTTTGTTTTGTTTTTTCATGGTGGAAACCCAAATTACTTAAGCTGATATGGAAAAAAATGTAAATCAATATTTTGTCTCAAATGATTATTGTCATTGATAAGAAGCAAGAGGGTGCTCCACCGTGTTTTGGGGGTCTTCAATCATCCTCTGTGGGCTTAATTTGCAATAATTACCAGCTTGCTCTATGTTATCCTCTGTGTATTAACCTCCGTCCGCTGTGCGCTGCAGGTGACTCAGGCATTGTGTACTGCCTGTCCCGTAATGACTGTGACACTATGGCTGAGAGTCTGCAGAGGGCGGGGCTGTTAGCTCTGTCGTATCACGCCGGCCTGAGTGACAGCGACAGAGAATATGTGCAGAGCAAGTGGATCAATCAAGATGGCTGCCAGGTGAGTTCACCTCTCATTGAATGTGTTTATATAAATGAAGACAATGGATGATGTTTTGTTTTTTTTTTAATAAAGTTTAATATTTATAGAACTAATGGTAAGATTTTGTATCCCAGCAGATGTCAGAAAGTTTCACAATGCAAGTATACACACACACACACACACACACACACTCTGTGCCTTTTTCATTGTGATACCTCTGTC
Organism: Myripristis jacobus; assembly: GCA_900302555.1. Classification (NCBI taxonomy): domain Eukaryota; kingdom Metazoa; phylum Chordata; class Actinopteri; order Holocentriformes; family Holocentridae; genus Myripristis; species Myripristis jacobus. The sequence goes on from OMLB01019078.1 coordinate 12,772, forward strand.
TGCCAGGTTATTTGTGCCACCATAGCCTTTGGCATGGGCATCGACAAGCCTGATGTGCGCTACGTCATCCACGCCAGTCTCCCTAAGTCAGTGGAGGGCTACTACCAGGAGTCAGGGAGAGCTGGCAGAGATGGAGAGATCTCTCACTGTATTCTCTTTTACTCCTATACTGATGTCGTCCGCATCAAGAGGATTATCAGCAGTATGTGGCTAAAATATAAAAGTGCAAAATGTGTTTGACTACATATTTATGATTTAGATGGTTCAGATTTAAATGGGTTCTTTTTCTTTTAATCACAGTGGATAAAGAAGGTGACAGACAAGCCAAAGTCACTCATTTCAACAACCTACACAGCATGGTGCATTTCTGTGAGAATGTGATGGAGTGCCGAAGGATTCAGCTGCTCGCCTACTTTGGAGAGCACAAGTTCAATGCCAGCTTCTGCAAGGTCCACCCCGACGTCACCTGTGACAATTGTGCCAAACCCAATGTAAGATTAATTTCTTCTTTCATCAAAAACGTAAAAATGAACCTATTTCCAGGTTTTTCGTTACTCATGAAAATTGCTGTGTATTTTACAGCAATTCAAGATGAGAAATGTTACTGAAGATGTGAAGAAGATTTTGAGGTTTGTCCAGGAGAATTGTGAGAAGGTTGGAGCAAGATACGGAAAGACTCCTCAGCAAAACCGGCTGACTCTGAACATGCTGGTGGACATCTTCCTAGGTACTTGTAATACACCATACAGTTTAATGCATGTGGCATTCAACTGTATTGTGGCCATGAGGTTAGCATGATTGTATGGAAGATATTGAAGGTAACTTTCTACACAGTTTTGACCAGTCATTATACACAGAGGATCTGAGCCACACTAAATTCACTGAGGGGGGAAAAAAAATCTTGGCTGCTCCTTGGGCTGTAACCTCATTTATAAAAAACCCTTCTGTGCAAATAAAAAAAAAAAAAAAAAAAAAATACACCTCAAACAGGT
>OMLB01019078.1:13783-78477 GCA_900302555.1 Myripristis jacobus
CAAACAGGCAATGCAACCACAATGCCAATCACAAACTTAGCTTAGCTGACCCTAGCGTTGGTACTTTAGCTTAGCTTACCTTAGCTGTAGAATGACAGAGAAGGCAGCCCGTTAATCAAACCTTATTCGGCGTCGGCCTCTTGCATGAGTGTGCATGAGGGACTTGGCAGAGGTAATGAATCTAAGGTGAGAGGGTTGGGGAATCCATTTGACTTCAATCTTTGACAAAGTTCTACCCTTTCTGCAACTTTACCTATACAAGCTTTAAGAGTTGGACTGAAACTGACAAAAACTGAATGTTTTCATAAGGGAGACTTTGAAAGGTTGATTGAGTTGTCTTTTGTTTTTCTTTGTCAGGGTCTAAATCCGCAAAGATCCAGACAGGACTGTTTGGGATGGGAGCAGCTTACTCCAGGCACAACGCTGACCGTCTCTTCAAGAAGCTGGTTCTGGACAACGCCCTGGTGGAGGACCTCTACATCACCAACAACGGCCAGGCAGTCGCTTACATCTCTGCTGGACCCAAGGCCATGAACATCCTGTCTGGACACATGCAGGTCCCACATCACCACTCAGTTTAGCTCATATGCTGCTGGCTTTATGGCGGTGTGAAGAGCCACATTTATTCAGCTGTTTGGTGCTGCTCAAAACTCACATCACTAATTGCCTGTTGTCCTGTTCCAGGTGGAGTTTTATGAGACCGAGAGTGCATCGAGCATCAGGAAACACAAGGCTGCTGTGGCTAAGAACGTCTCCCAGAGAGAGGAGATGGTTCAGAAGTGCCTGAAAGAGCTGACAGATCTGTGCAAACAGCTCGGCAAAGTGTTTGGCATTCACTACTACAACATCTTCTCCACTGCCACCTTGAAAAAGATAGCAGGTAATTTCTGACTGTTATGCAATGAATTGCTGACTGTATTTCCTGATTTTATCAACAGTAGGCTTTTAAATTAGTTTAATTAGATATGAACAAAATTTAAATTGCTTGTCAAACTTTTTTCCACTATGAACAGAGACGCTGTCTGCTGACCCAGAAGTCCTTCTGCAGATTGATGGTGTGACCGAGGACAAGCTGGAGAAGTATGGAGCTGAGGTCATAGAGCTGCTGCAGAAATACTCAGAGTGGCGGCTACCTGGTAAGAGATGAACTGAAGTGTTTATGTTTTTTCAAATTAATGTACCCCATCTGCTTTACTGGCTGTGCAGCCATCAGTATACACATCATGTTCTGCACATGGCAGTGTATCAGCTATGTTTTAACTCTTCTTCAGCGGAGGAGCAGACTGACGGCAATGTGGAGTCTGATGGGTGGATAGACACGACTCGAGGACGCACACATGAATATGATGATTATGGGGACGACACAGAATCCAACTACTTCAGTGAGCACGCTGCCCAAGGACAGAAGAGGAAGAAAGCCCCCTTCTTCAAGTATGCCAAGAAGAAAAAAGGATTTCCCAACAAGAACACCAACTCTAAAGGGTCTGTAGTGTGTGTTTCACATTTCATTATCTACTTGACAAGGAGTTTTTATGTCTTATGTCAAAACATCAAATCTCATAGCTGAAACCTTTTTTTCCCCTCTTTGTGTGCTCGCTGCGGTCTTGTGGATTCAGTCGTGGCTACAGCAACAATAAATCGTGGTCATCGTCCAGCTCTAGAGGCGGCTCAAAAGCTCAACCCCAGTCTGCAGGCCGCGGCTCCAGGACCGCAGCATCCAGCGCACAGACAGGCAGGAGACCAGGCTTCATGGCCATCCCGACCCCACAGACCAGCCAGAGGCCTTTCCTTAAACCAGCCTTTTCACGCATGAGCTCGGACCAGAACCACTGGATCTGACCTCCAAGATTCTGCACCAAGATTGCACTTCCAAACCTGTTGGTTTTTACAGCTGTTGAACTGTTTACCTGTTCCCACCGTTTGTTTTAACCATTGTCTATTTATGTACAGTTTTTGTCTTGTAATCTGACAAACATTGGATTATTTCAATAATGACTTGTGTGTTTTTTGTATTTTCATTTTGATGTACATTTTAATTTAAGGCATATTGACCTAATAAACCTGACTAATTGAACAAACTAAGAAACCTGACTATGAATCAGCCTTCAGATGGATCTACACTCGCTCTGTCAACATGCCTCCTCTAGATGTCAGTATTGTGAGATTTATGTTTCTGGTGAAGCCAAGTGTGACATTAATCTCTGTCGAGCCATAAACCACCAGAAGTCACCTCACGTTTTTATTAAGTGTTTATTTCAAGTTTGAATAGTTTTTTATTTATTTTTTAATGGCACCAGTTACAAGGGACTATTGGAGAGAAACAATATTTTATACTGACTTGTACAGAAGGTTACCTACAGTACAAACATGGTTCGGAATGGATCAGACTGAACAAGAACTGGATTTGGCACATGGATTTATATATATATTTATATATTTCTATATAGTATGTAAATAAACAGCAACCTCCAATCCCAAGATAGAAAGATGCAGACGACATAAGACGCCACCAGCCATGGATTTGCATATACATGTGTATATATGCACAGGTTTGTGTGTACTGGGGAGCTGACAGAGGGGCAAAAACATCAAGGTGTTGGTCCTCAATTATGATGACTGATCAGCCCCTCAGTTCTACATGTATCATCTGCATTTTGACTTTAAATGGGATTTTGTTTGTAAAAGTTAGCCAGGTGATGTTTGTTTGACGGTACGAGAGCCAATCATAATTTTTTGGATTCCAGTCCTGACAATGCTGCAAGTGTATTAACATTTGGGGCTATGTTTGTAAAGTGATTTATGTAATGATTACTGAAATAATCGATTAAAAAAAAAAAAGTACAACAGACATCATGACAAAACAAGAAACTGTTCATGAATGATGTTGCAGTGGACCACAATGTATTTGAATGGCTGCACCTTTAATGCTGTTGTTTGGGCATGGACCTGCTGTTTCTGATTTGTAAACCATGGCTGATGATCACACTACCAGCAAGAGTCAGACATCTACCTAATTTGTACGCCAACTCCCATGAGAGACAAAAAAAAAAAAAAGAAAAGTAAACTGTAAACATGACACCAACACCTGAAATGTAAAGGTAAAAACAGGTTTGTCACCAAAAACATACCTGTACAGATAAATTAAGACACACAATAGAGCCAGACGTTTGGGGCTGCCCAATGTACATTTGAAACAGCTTCAGACACAGGCTTACATTAACACATCTTCATGGGAGATCAATCTTAACGTGTTTTCACTCGTAGCCTATGAAATTAAAGGGTGGAGTCGTCCATAGTATAGCTGGGAGGGATTTCCTGTCTTTCTTTCTCCATTCCCTCATCTTTGCCACTTTGGTAAACTGCAGAGTTAGGATCCAGGCACAGGGGGAAAAAAATCTGTCACTTAAAATGAAACAGCAGAAATAAAATCAAAAATAAAACGGCAGAGCAAACACTAGCTATATAAGGAAATGGATTTTATAAAATATCACTGAATGTAATCGTAACTGCCTCCGCGGTCACATCATCATTGTAGTTAGAACACCAGCAATTTTGCAAATAGTTGGTTTTACAGAAACAATTTTTTTTTTTTCAATTATCAAACATTATTCATTGTTGGATTTCCATACACAAGTTTGTAGTCATGTCTATTTGCTCTTACAGTTTTTACTGATTATTGCTCATTGAATAATGCTGCCTTAATTGTTGCATGTTCAGAAAGACCACTGAAGCTACATAATGCTGATAGATGTGTAAGAAACAGCTGACCTTTGAAAGAGAAGCCCTGCTAACAACCCTGCCTGGCTGGACTGACCTTCACTGTACTGTAGATGTCAGCAAAGAAGTAATAAATATGAAGTATGCATGTCCACAAAAAAGTCTCACTAACCAAGTCAACGCAGCCCACTCCACCCCGGCACCACCTCAGTTAGGGTAAAGCGCTTCATTCTTTGCAATTTACTGAATGTGACTGGCTTGGAAAAATATGAATTCGTACTTGCTGTAATATATTCCTCAGTACCAAGTTCCTATATGTTTCCTAACCTGGTTCTAACAGTGCAATTTTCTCTTTGTGCCAGAAATACTGGCGCTGCTCCCTCGGCCAAAGATAACTGATGTCCGTGAAGAATGATGAGCTACAGGAGTGGACCCAGCCACACTGCGTGAATGCCTGATGCATGCTATTGTGCGGTCAAGATGACACTTAACCAAGGACTGACATGCTCTGATCACATGGGAGCAAATCTGCACTCCACAAAGGAAACTAGCACCGTCAGGCCTTTCAGCGGAGCAGCTGTACGTGTGTGGGGGTTTGTGGTGTTCGACAGAAGGCCAAAACAGGCAACCCTGCGCAGCCAAAAGAGTGATGAGCCACCAAGTGCTCACATCTTCCATTCTCAAGTTATTTTTTTCTACACGCTTTAAAAAGAACTGAGTGATCACTACAGCCTCACCAGAAGGCCTCTGACATCATTCCTCTCTGCCTCTCCTTTCATTTCAAGCCTTTCAATTTCCCTTTCAGTGATTCTTTCTCCCCGTTTGCAAAAAAACACGACCGTTCTCTGCCGTCCATCGTCATCACCTTGAACTTTGTAACATTCCAACATACAATCACGTTAACACACTCACACCTGCACTTAGTACAGGAGGTAGACACGCAGTACAAAAACAGATTTTACCCAGAATCCCGCAGCCATGACAAAATTATTGCTCCCTCGAGCTCTGAGGCAGAAGAGTCTGCACAGTCACCTCTCAAAACTATGAAAGTAAAAGAAGATGTGGGTTTGAAAGGTGAAAATATGTTTCTTGGAATATTTGGTATCCGTGGTGCTGTAATGACTCCAGGCTGTACATGTCTGAAATGACCGTTTGTCTTGGTGTGTAGAAACTGTGCATACGCTGAAGGCTGCGTCGCTGCTGGTGGAGTGAGAGGTGTGATCGGTGTGGAGTGGATCTGGATAAAAACCCTGTTTTTCAGTCCCCCCCTTCCATATTTCCATAAATGCTTTTGACCTCACTTGAAACACAGCGCTAAAAAAGGTATAATTTAATCTTCAATAACAAAATAACATTTCAGTTCTGTTAAAATATACATGGAAAACCTGTCAATATATATTAGGAAACAAACTAATTTGTACAAAAAGTACATCATTACTCTTATTCTAATAATAATATAGTATGATACATAAACCTAAGAGCAAGGTTGATATGAAATCAAAATAAATCATAAATTCTTTATACAAAGAGATAACCGAAATTCACATTTCAACTTGATCAAAAAAAAATGTCAATCAAATTAATTTGAGAAATAATAACCGAACAAATGAGCACATTCAAACGTACTGAAGTATTAAAACCATATGAGCGTTGCACATCTATCTAGACTATTTTCTATTGGTGCCAATGGTGCCTTGGTTGATCAGGAATATTTCTCTAAACCGTATCTGACACTAGTGGGTCACATAGCTCTATGGTTACTGGTTTATTTAACTGTATCCTTTATAAAACTTTAGAAAAAACAACTTTGATCTTCACCAGTTCTACTTTGTACACCATTGCATGTATACTTAAGTGTAATTGTCTCCTACAACACTCCACAATATTAAAACCTGCCGTCAGTCGTCAGCGTCTTCTCAGAAAAGGCATTTGGTAATCGTCCTGACTTTTCTCTGTGTCACGCACCAACTCTGAACCGCCGCTAATTCCACACAGATTATTGTTTTCCTGATGAGGTGAATCTGCTGTTTGACTGTCTAGTTCACATCTGATTATGTCTGATGGGGATGAAATCATCTCAAAAGACACGACGTTACCTCACATATCCCTCACAGCTGCATTAAGCCGAACCTAACTCACTTCCATCTTAATTCTGATGACTTCGCAACTTTCTTGGTTTCCGTTCACCCATATGCTTTCCTTATGCAAATACATGTTTAGAAAGAATAAATAATAAATGAAGGCAACATTCAATTTGTTGCAACAAAATCTCCCGTTCCTAAAAAGGAACTGTTTAAAACACTTCAGTTCTTTGATTTCAGTTTCATATTTTTTTTGTTTGTATTATTTGAAAAAATAAAAATACCTGAAATGACCTGAAATCAAAAAAAAAAGAAAAGAAAAAAGGGGTCTTCTGGCTTCATAGAAAACTAAAAAAAAAAAAAAAAAAAAATGCAAAACGGAAGGGGGGAAAAATGGGGAGGTAACTCAAAATGGAGGAGAGGAGAGATCCTGGCCTGGTGCTACCAGGACTGGTCCAAGGTTTATGTCTGCAGGAGGATGATGAGAGAAGCAGGGTTCATGGTTGGGACGAGGCTGCCCTCCATCACTCCGGAGTCCTAATCTTCTGCTCGAGCCCCCGAATGGGCTTATGAACTCTACGGCCTCACTCTCACTTGTTAATGAGCAATTCGCCCACCCAGCGGAGCTTGCAGGCAAACCACCGTCTGAGGGGACAAAAGTATTCGTAATGGAACTGCTCAAATTCGGGGGTCTGGCGGATATCACGTAAAAATGCAATGTCAAGGTCTGACTCGGTGAGGATGATGAGGAGGAGGAGCAAGACAAAGAGGAGTCCAATGGTCACAAGGAGCAAACGGAGGACACTTAAGACAAACTTATTCACCTGTTCCACTTCGCTGAGTGCCGAGTCCCCCCCTGCACCCTCTTGTGCCGATCTACCGTCCGCACCAAAATCACCCCCTTCCCCATGTGTGGGAGTGCCTGCCTCCGACTCCTTTTCCTCCTCAATGCTGCAGGGTGCTCCATTGATCTGGCGCGACACAGCCAGCTCCATGCTGTGCTCGGCCACCGGGGTGGGCAGAACACTGTCGGAGGGGCTGTAGGCCTCGTCCGAGATCACCGCCGAGCCCTCGCTGGCGTCCGTGGCCTGGCTCCGGGAGCGGGGCATGAAGGTTTCCCCGTGGGACACTGAACGCACAGGTGTAGAGTGGGCACTGTCACGCAATGACTCAAGACCTTGCCAGGAGTGGAAGGAGGAGAAGGAGCAGGGTGGAAGAGAGGGAGGAGAGAATAATTAATTACATCACGTGTCACAAATTAGCACAGATTAGATTTTCATTTGGACTAATATTCACCTTAGTACGTGTCCACCTAACCCTAGTGTCGCTTTATTTGCACTATCCAGTGTTAATATGCAACTTAGTATCACCTTTGCATCACCTTAGAATTAAATTAGTATCATTTTTATATCAACTTTGTATCATAAAGCAAGGCATGACCAATAAAGCTGGCATGTTGGTGTTGTGTTCACAGACACAGTATACAGTGGTGCGGAGAGGCTTCTTCTACTGTTTGCCCAGTCAGTTAATGAGTGCAGACATACAGGCTCCAAGCTGAGAGCAGAAATCTGATCATGGTTTCCCCAGGGTGAAGCAGACAGGAGGAACAGGGGGAGATATTGTCACTGTACAGAAATGCTAATGAGCTGATGTGATAGTAATGTCATTTCCAATGGAGATGAGCCCAACTGTGTTTTGAGTACGCGTCTCAACTTGCTGGGAATTCAACAGCCATGTAGAATGTGCACAGCGATGTTTGCTTGAGAGGACACTGAGTGACATGATAATTCAAGCAAGCTTCTCAATCAAATGACCATGAAACTTTCTTTTTTGTGACTGCAACATTCAGAGCTCTCAAATCTGTGACCAAACAGGTGGCAGAGGTACATCACTGAGTCAGCTTTGAGAAATTCATATTTTCTAGGATGCCAATGCTGGGCTAAAATGGAATCAGAGATTTTCGCCAACACTAATATCTAATACAAACAACCCTGATTAAAGAGTCAGAAATAAAAGTAAACTGTCAAATGGTGGGAACAGCAAGGATTTTATATCAGTTATGTTGTTCACCATTAAAGGTCCAAGCCGTCTATTCAGTGAAAGTAACAGATTGGACTGGTACTTGGTATCAGCATTGAATGTGAATTCCTACATTTTAAAATAGGATACCCTACAGCATGTGAGCATCAAAACCTCATAGACGTCATATAAAAGTGCAATATAGATGAACCACACCATGATTTCATACAAAACCTATAGTCCCTCTGACTACATTAAGCCCATGCAATCAGACTGGCCTTTTCCTAATTAAAGCACAACACAACAGGAAGAGGAATCAGACATAACAAAGAGAGAGTATATATTTTTAACCAGCAGCCATCCAACAATGACTTATTTTCTAGACATGACGAATGTTCAGCAACAGAAGTAGCGGTACAGTACGGCTTAGTCTCAGCACAGTGTACTGTATCTGTCATTGCATATGAGCAGTGGCTGACTTACTGCTGACTCTGTCACATTCCCCAGAGTGTCACAGCAGCAATATTACACCTTCACTCTAAAGGGGAGGGATTAAAATTCAGATTTTGAAGAGGAGTCAAATTATAAAACTACAGCATGTGCATTTCATTCAGACATGATAAAAGAACTTCTCCAAACCCCCGGAAATGTATGACAGATTATGTCCGAGGTACAGTCTGAGCCACTGCTGACACAAAAGTTCTGTCAAGGGAGAAGCAGGAGGAAGGTATAAATGCTAGATGGCTGTCAGCGGCCATCTTTATTCAGCGCTGATCTGCCTGAGTTTATCCTACATTGTGCTTACGACTGTAGGGCAGCGAGCAGAAAGCCGATGTTTCATTTCACTTGGCGTCTTTCGGAGGACAATGTTTGAAGCACTGCCAAGCTGCAAACTCTTTCAATTCATAAACTAGAACATCTGACCATTTAAAAAGCAGCACATGAACCAAATTAACACCGCTGGTCTATAAATCTAAAATTAATCATCTCATGTTGACTCTTTGGAACAAAATACAGCAGCTATATAAAGAGTCTGTCAATATGAATCAACAGAATAGTGCAGAAGAACCTAGAAGAAAAGTTAAATGTGTGCTCAATCACTGTGACTGTCAGGAGGCACAGGCACTAACAGGCACGGCGTCATTCCTACTCTGCCAGCATTGATGTGGTAGGAGGTGATTAAAATAGAGACAGAGATTGGCTTCTCCATGTAAAGCGCTCTCCTGGCTGGGTCTGCGAGTTTACCTGGAGGGGTGCTGGGCTGAACGCAAGGCAGAGGGGTGCCAGGGACAGGGGAGGCGCTGGCAGACTGCGGCCCTGTCAGAGCAGGGTAGAGGGGCAGGACGCCTAGGGCCTTCCCCAGCATACGAGGCCCCAGGCTCAGCACGCGGACCTTCACATCCCGGTAGCAGTGGTTGATCATGCGCAGGTGGACATTCACCCTGGTGGTGATGCGGATCAGACACTTGACCATGGCTGTGGCGGACCCTACTGCTGCCGCGTGCACGTGTATATCCTGTGCTTATGGTCCCTGTCCCCGGAGTCCAGGCCACGATCTTGCGGTGTGTTAAGCCGGTGGGGTCTGCCTTAGTTACGGTTGGTGGAGACGAGTGTGTGGGGGGTCAAGCTGTCACTTTCTGCGGCAGTTCTAGGCTCACCAGCATTGGCCTGGCTGGGTCAGACCCCACCCAAGCAAGTGACATACATGGAGAGCAAGACCCTAGCTATTTTCAGCTGGAGTATTAATACTCATGTAAGACACTCTGTCAGCACACTTAGGGGGTGCACACCTCTCATAGCTCTGTTGAACCAACAGCAATATACCCTCTCAACACACAAGCATGTGTATGCCTGCTACTGGACGCTAAAAGCTGGCATGTAGCTCGAGTTTTATGCACATGAAATGCGGGGCTCAGCTGTGGCAGTGACAGGTAGCGGGGGTCGCTTTCACCCGGGGCCGTGCAGAACTGTCAGCCTGCTCAGTTTGTCACAGAAAGAGAAGCAAGAAGGCCACCTGTTCTGGCTGAGAAGCCTGCAGGTGGGCTGAATAACTGACTTCAGCTGCCCTTGTATTAGCACAGCATATACACAAATGCTCAGAAATAGACACACACACACACACACACACACACACACACAGTCCCAACGCTCTGGGCTCTGGCACTGAAACAGAACCGGCTGACTGACGCACACACCTGCAGAATGTCCCTCCAAGTATGAACCGGGCCAAATGGCTCTAGTTACGCTGTGTTTGTGTGTGTGTGTGCGTGTTTGAGTGTGTGTGTGCACATGCACGGTGTGTTTTCTGCAAAAAGGATGAGCTTCACAAATAGCGGTAATGACTCCCTGATCCACTTAAAAACTTTTTGAATTTCACGCCAGCCCGTCTGCTGTTGGCATAACACAGAATTCAAAAATGCATCTGAAAGCCACAGATCACAACTGTTTCCTGAACACTATTACAGGTACAATAAATGTAATAATTTACTTGCTATAACTTGATTTGAATGGCTGCTGAGATTTTAAGCTCTAGAAATAACTACGCTATTCCAGCCTCTTTGTTTTGTTTGGGGAAACCTTCCCACACACACACACACACACACACACCAAGCTATTGCGAACTGTGTGTGGGAATGCTAGTCTGTAGAGTATGGTGTTAACCAGACTAGCACATGAATTTCAAGCTCTTGAGTGCCCAGTCTTGTTCTGTTGGGTTTAAGTAATGTTATCATATCCACCTCATGCTGTGTGTAGCTACCCTTAGCCACACTGTAAGCAAAACACTGGTTGCTGATTGCTCATTGCTGATGTCACATTCACTTCATATCAGAAGGAAGGCATAAAATAAAATAAGTGAACAGGGAGGTAACGTAAGCTTATGCTGCAATTCTTCAAGTCTCTTTCAAAAGATATCACTATTAAACCACTAATTTAATCAAATATACTCCGTTTTATGATAGGAAGAAGGTTTGCTGTTTTTTAAGACTTGGAGGATCGTACTTAGGAGACAGTACAGTAAATACCATATGGTGAAACCAGCATAGCCTAATAGCACAGCATGATGAGTTGTTGTAGCCAATATATAGTTGTTTGCATTGTTTCCTATGGCATTTGATTGACCTGATATTACTTGTAGTTCCTTTAAACATCTTTATTTTTAAATCTAAGTTGTGATATAGTGTAAAAATATTGCCTCTGACCATGATAAATGAAATATTATTTAGCTTATAACTGCCAACCTCTTGAGTCTGTATGTAGATGTGGACAGAACAGCCACTAGATGGTGCTAAGACATCATACCTTTAAAACAACAAGGTGCTCATGTCACCGGACAAAGACGACCGATGAACAATAGTTGGCTTCCTTCATCTTTTATGAGCACATAACTGCAAGGGCAAAGGCTGATATGTGCGGCCAAAGCCAGGTGTGAAGCTCAGGCCTTACCCTCCATGATAGATATATGGACAGCTCTCCGGCGGGTGCGCGGTACACTGCTGAGGCGTGGGCCGTGTGTGATGGATGGACAACTTCTGCTGGGCACTAGGCCAGCCCTGCAAAGACAAACACAGGTACAAAAGACAACCATCACTGCACTGAGAACCGCTATGATTGGAGGTTACTCATACTGTAGCAAGCAGAGCTGTTAATAGAAAGACATATACAGTGGTTTGGTGCCTAAAAAGTGAAAGAAAATGAAGCAAATCAACATCTGATTGAGAACATTCGGACCTCTCCTGAATCTGTAACTCTACCTGTGTATTTCTGGAGGTTCTCGTTTGATTTTGGCACTCTGCTCCATCACCTCTTTTGCCACTCGTCCACTGTTATAAAGCATAGAGACGATGCTGAGGATGAGTTACACATGCGCAGTCACACACTCATGCATACAACTAGCCAGACGCCCCGGTGCCACACAATGTCATGAAAGGCATCGCTGCAGTGCGTTAGTACAGTGCGTGAGCATCAAGATTGAATTACCCCGGTGAACTCGGCTTTCTCAAACTGAATTACCGCCCTTCTGACAAACACACACACATACTCACAGCCAGAAAAAGCAAAACAACAAGGTTTGCCCTTCAACAGCCAAACTCTGCATTTCGCTGACTTGGCTTGTGATCTAATTTCAGTCTTCATACATGAATACTGTCAAAAATGTACTATGTAAACTTGCTTTCTATCTGTTTAATCTTTATTTCTGATTATCTATCTGTGAAATCTATTGAATCTATTGAATATCTATTGAATACAGGACAAACAACATGACATGACTTTTCAAAACTGCCTCAAGTACTCAGTCCCCTTCTTTTTGCCCGTGTCCTCCAGCTTGCAAGGTGTCACTCCTATCCTCTGGGTAAAGCAGGCTGACGTTATTGCACAGAGGGCCAAGAGGACTTCCCCTCTGGGGCCACCTCTCTCCACCTCCAGGTGGGCGCTTTCTGCAGTGTCCTCCCCTCCCTGTCATCAGTCATACTGTCCTGCTGTGTACTCTACCTGTAGCGGAAACGGCTGCCCTTGAAGAACAGGTTGCTGCTGGACACTGTCCGAACCTGACTTGACTTCTCAAGCCTGGAGGAAGGAGGAAGAAAATAAAGAAGAGGCAAAAGTTAAAAGACGGACTCGATGTCAGCATTTCTGAGTTTCAGGGTTGGATGTGAATCTTTGGCTCTCCAGAGATTGAATTTGCTTCATGATTCACTAGTTAGTGATTTGATTTAAGATTGATTTTATTTTTCAGAATGATTCAATTTGATTTGAGTAACCAGTAATTCAAGTCAACAATTCACTTCATCTCTTTATTAAGTACACATACAATCCTGACAATAACAATTAAACATTAAACACTGTTTAGCCTACCAAAGACAAAAAAGTTGATTCAGTTCAAAGCATTTCATATAAATTCAGGTCAAAGTCAGAATGATTCATTCTATTTATTTATATTAACAGATCAATGTAGTTGCACGGTTACAATTTATAATCAGTACATCAATGCAATAAATGAACTGCCACAGTGGGAGTTGAGCATATTTCAGCTAGAGGATTGGGGCATGCGGCACCTAGATGAACTGCTAAAGAGGAAATTTTAAGAGCTCCGTAACGAAATTTGGGACCATGATCTACGAAAATAACAAAAAAAAATCCCACCCTATCTGAATGTCTAGTTGTTTTGTTGTCAAGTGCTCCATTTTGAATTTCCTCGATAGCATACATTTGTTTTGGGAGCATAGGCTACTAATATGACTGCACAGGAAAGCCCTGTGTTATGTGTAACATTTTCCATCTGAGTCCCAGAACAAAGCCGAGCTAGAATCAAATATCCTTTTATTCAATTATGCATGTCCTCTTCTTGCGATATAGACATTACATTCTCTAATGGCTCCATACACTATTCACCATGTTTATATTGTCATAGTAAGTGCAGCATTAATGTTTAATGTCGCATGTTTGCTTTCAAACCATATGCAGGGTCCTCTGGAGCGCAGAGCGTCTCCATCATATGCCCTCCTGCCTTTTAGACCCAGAGACTCTTTATTAAGGCGGTATCATCAGTCTCCCACTGTGCCGAGTCATCAAAAGGTCATTTCATACTAACACCATCGCTGCTTCTGCTGAGCTCTGCCCTTCATTTGCCACCCCCTCCCTCTCGGCGTTACATCCCCTCCCCCTGGGTGCTCTTTTCTTCTCTTTTTTTCATCACCTTTCCAGGGTGTATGGAGAAGATGAGACCCACACCATTAGTAATGGGTGAGACAGGAGAGCTATATCTCAGAAGGAGTGCTGAAGTGCCGGCAGTCTTGTGCCATCGCACACTCATTCACTAAAGGTCAGCGGCACCACACACCTCATTTTCCCGCTGACAAACAACCCAGAGGGCAGGGCTTTTAAGGACCTCAATGTAGCATGACAGCTGGACAGCTTTCACAGATACACAACAGGTAACTATGCATCATGACATTATGGGGGAAAAAAGAGGAAAAACTGGAATGAGATGAGGGGGGAGATATGAGGACTTACTTGTAAAAAGCTTGGTTCTCCACTCCGCACTTCCACAGGTGCTTGCATGCCTCAGGCGTAGGCGCAAAGTACGTCAAGATGATCTTTTTATCCTGCACGTTGGAAATGAAAGGGTGTGCAGGACAATATAACAAAACTGCGAGAGAAACCGCGCACACTCTACTGCATGATCGCTTGGTGTTGCTCATATATGTATTCAATGCAACATGACAAGAACATGCTACATCTCCCAGCAGTATTGTTACAACGTCTACTTCACGCCCACTAGTGCCCTTCAATAATTTATGCTCTCACCTCCTTCTGATTTGCATATATATGGAACGTCTTGCCTTCAAACTTCAGCTTGGTCACCTCGTTCCTGGCCAGGGGAGCAAAACAACAGTTACACGAACAGCCAGTTCAGGAAAGCCACAGCATCATTAAATATTCATGACAACCACTGTGAGATCACATAAGCAGCAATGGATCTCCGTGTTGGGCTGACAAAACAAATAACTCATAATATTCCCTGCAGACAGCGGACGGGGAATGTTGAAACCTGAGTGCTGTTGAAGGCAAACAAACAAAGCTATTATAAATCCTGGAAAACAGGCTGTGTTTAGTTTTACAGAGGAGGCCTGTCTTCATTGTCGCAATATCCTTGTAAATGCAGCATTGTGATTTGTCAGTTAATAGTGAATAAACAATAAAGCCTGCACTTCGACAGATGTCTAAGTAGAAATGCATATTGTAATGCATATTTTCAGCTCTTAAATAATGTGTTTTGCTGAAGTAGGTGTCTATTATAAGGGAAGGCTACTGGTATCACACTGCTTGGCTCACCATTTAAGAAAATGAACTCTCTTATTTCCCTGAAGCACCACAAAACCAAATGGCGTGAAGGCAAGGAAAGCTGGGTTTCCAGATACATCCTGTAAGAAAGAAAGCATATAATATAGTCTCATGTTTTAATAAATAGATCCAATTAACATATTTAAAAGTCCAAGCTGGAGAGCTTTAAAGCTTTAAAAGATGAACCTACAAATAAATAAATAAATAAATAAAGTGGAACAGCAGTGTTTTCAGAAATGCCACCCAACCTTGCATGGATGAGGATCCACACCATATGTTTCCAGCATCTGGGCTTTCTGCAGGAAATTCAGCTCTGATGTTTCAGGTGTCTGTCCACTGGGAGAGAGCAACAGCAAGCCAAACATCTGTGTTAGTGCTCCGCGTGCATCAACGATGTAATACAAAATGTGTTACAGTGATATTACAAGCCACAGTGAACCGAGGCGAGTACAGAGAAACGTGTTCCTCGTGATGCGACTCATTCATTTAGAGAGAACCCTCTCTTTCGGCGAAGCAGACAGAGAATAGACAGAGGTTATAACAAAGGAGACCAAATATTGATATATCTGTTTATATAAAGTTGTGTGGAATATAGTTAAGGAGTGTTTATTGGGTACCTTGGATTAATATCTGTTATGTTGAGACTGTCAAGCCTGTACCTTATTATGCATTCATCGTGCACTGTTTACACCATTCTGCTGCTCACTAGAGGGCAGCAGAGTCTCATAGTGATTGCTATACCGCTCCTAAAGCTGTAACACAAGACTTGGTTGATGTAGTTCCACCCCTATTGTGTCACACTGCACGACACTGAACAGGCAAGAGTGATAGTTATGATCTCTTTTACTCCTTACGCTTTGATTGTGCGGGCCAACATTAACCTGTAAGTGGCCTCTCAACTAATGGCAACATGACCAAGACGCGTAACACCGTCTTGGCTTTTCGCATTAGAAATGATAAAACACTAATTTCCGCTCACTGTGAAGGAAAGTGCTCTTCGGAGACAAATGGCTACATCGCTTTAGCAACAGCATTATCTGATTGGTCTCATTTACCTGACCTTGTGTGGGGGGAGCAATGTCAGTGTGTGTCCACTGTGTGAATCATCACCAAGAGGCCAAAGGAGATGCTACATCAGCCAACCTGCTGCCAGAGAGAGTAGTGTGACCCCTCGCTAATAAATGTGCTAATAAAGAACGGGATATGTGCTCAAGACACTCCAGCCACCTCGGGTCTGTTCTCCACTCTCCAGTCAAACAACTGACAATATGCTAGACGGCCAATTTAGTCCAGTCAGATGGCTCCTCACCGGAGATTTTTCTGTTTCGGCCGGTTAAATGTTGTGTCACATGTGCAGCCCAAATGAGTTCAATATCTGCATGTATGTGAGCCAGAGAGATTTGCTCGGCAGGAAGACAGTCTTGGGATAAAAATATTTCAGCTCTTACATCAGCTCTGTCTTGTGTATATCTGCAATCCTCCGCTCCAGCTTCTCTGAGTGCTTAGGGAAGAACTGGAATTTGGAGCTGTAGCCTTCAGGATGCTTCCCGGGGTCATAATCACCGATCTCAGCTGGGGGAAGGCATGGGAAAAAAAAAGCAAAATGTACATCTGTTCACAGACATTCACAGCAAATAAAAAGGTGTTATCGCTTCTCAGGCGGCCTAACGGCTACAATCTTCAGCGCACCGCTCCTTCTGCCAATGGAGACATGCTGAATTTGCACAGGACTATTTGTGCTCCTTCATGCCACGCTGCTCTCCCTCAGATGACCCTGATGCTGATTTGTCTCTGCAAGGAGGAGCTGACCAGGCAGCCCATCTTTAATTCAGCAGCCCCTACTCAACAGAGGACCTGCCTCGCCTTCCTACCAACACTAGGCTTTCTGTGATGTCAGCTGCACCACCATACTGTGTTCTGAGAGTGTGTGTGTGTGTGTGTGTGTGTGTGTGTGTGGGTGTATATGTGTGGCAGGACTCAACCAAATCGAACTGCAGAGATGATAAGATGCCAGATAACACTTCAAAGACATAATTGAGCGTGACTTGTTGTTTATGAAAAAGAGTGCGCAAGGCATTGAGCTAATTATAATGCACCCTATAACCTTTTGCTTTGTAGTAGTTCCACATATATATTGGCATGGAAGGTGCACCCTCTGGGCATGAAATGCTTATCTTCTGTTCTAATGACTAGTCACATCTCCTTTAATCAGGTGCTGGGCAGGGAAGCAAGGTGTGGAAGGAGCACTAGATCGTGTAGGGACTTCTCTCTCGAATATTTTACGTTTTAAACCATGAAAACCGATTCCGAGTGGAAAAAGCACTGAAGGCATACCCTGCCAGGCGCATACTGCACCGTCACTGTATGAGCTAATTCAATTATTTTTCCCCCACAAAAATCTTTTTCTTTTGCAGGAGGGATACATCAGCATAGCGGGCCATAGGGCACTGCAGGGCAGAGGTCATGAGCAAAGTGCAGAGCAGTGAGTGGTGCGAGCCAATTCCATCTGTCATCTTCTATTACCTTGAAGGATGTAGGCAGCCAGCATGGCCGCATCCGAAGTTTTACACAGGAGCCGACCGTGGTAAAGATCTCTCTTGATTTGCAGGAAGACAAGATATCTGTAGAAAAGGACAAAGATGAAGGAAAACGATATTTATTACAACAATATTCAGAAATACTCCTAACCAGTGATACAATTAGGCTTACATTTCTTAGTGAAAACCCAGAAAGACAAATGAGAAAACAAAAACGAAGCAAAAGCAAAACAACAAACCTGACAAACCTAAAAAGGATGTTGACTTCACATTCCCTTTGGGCGGTTTGAATATTTCTTTTTGATTTAGCTAAAATGAGGATTTTGTTATGGGGTAAGGAGGTTTAAATGACTGTGGGGACAAGTCTGCATAAGGAGGCCCTGAAGCATAAAGCCCCTGCCGAGGCTTTGCTTCTCTTTCAGCTTCAGCCAATCAGCTCCTGAAGCTTGGGTGTAAGTCTCAGACAATGCACTCAAACAATTTATTATGATCAGTATCAACAGAAAACAGGGAAGAATCCTGCACACAAAATTCACCTCTGATGTGTCTTTCATTGCCTGCTAATGTTTTGGTACGATGCATTTATCAAGACCTTTCTGAATTTTGTGTTTGGGAATCTTTCTTCGTTTTCTAGGCATGATTAAATAGGGATCAGGCTCTTTCCCAGCGCCATGTTCGGGAGTGCCCATGGCGTGCACGTTCTGTATTAATCATCCCATTATTACACCATGGTGCTTAATACCATTAGCAGGGACCATTTTATAATGATAGGTCCCTTGGTGTAAAATGACCTCAATTCTGAGAGTCCGTTAGGATTGTAAAATTCTTGTCAGTTTAGTGCTTAAGTGGGAATGAACTCCGGTAATGTTATCACACTTAGAAGCCGAGAGGAGAGAAGAAGTCATTTAGTGGAACTTCAACTCTCCTGTTACAAAACCCCGGCCATGAGCAGGAAATGAGACATTCACCCCTCTATTTTTCACCATCATCCTCGCAGGCCTGCTTGCCTCTAACTAGGCCACTTCTAAAACAGCTATTAATGCGTCCTGTATGAAGACGTGTTGAAAAAGCTCTTACATTTCCCCTGTTGTTCACTCAGCAGCGAGTTCAGCAGACCCCTTTTCAAGGTGTGACAAGTACACGGGTAATGATGTATCCATCCGCCACTTCACAAACACGCCTTTTACACACAAAACTGTGACATAACGCAGAATTTTTACGACACCTTATGGATTTAAAGGAGTGAAAGTATGTAATTACTGTTTCTGGCCCACTACACTGAGAGAGGCGGACAAGTTAGAAGTTAGTTGCTAAATGTCAGGATCAGATTAATGATGTGTAGATGGAAAGTGTGTTACAGGTGCTGAATCACATCATTTTCTGTATTTAATGGGAAAACTGACAGTCTGCTTTCCTCCTCTACAGAACCTTAACATGTCCACATTATCCCCACCAAGTGTGATGAAAGGTGACACACACTGAAGGGGACGTCTGTATAACTAATAATTTATTCAATCCCTCGCTCAACCCTTTCCACTCCCATCAAATCACTGTCTCCTCCCTCCCTCTCAGCCTTTCATTCTCCTCCTTTCCTTTCTCCTCTCAATCAGACCTTTTTGTCCCATCAGCTCCAATCATTATGTGCTCATCTCCCTGCACATGAGAGTGGAGAGTCCTCTCTGTGGTCAGCAATAACTGCTTGTAGTTGAAGACCTTGCGCAAAGAGCGCATTTTTACGTCCCTTATGTTTCACAAGCACATTCTGTGATGTCATTATCAGGCAATTCAGGGTGTATTGGTTGTGGTTAAACTCTCTATTCAGGGCAGAGTGTGGATTTTCTGGGTGACCTCATTGCAAGCGGTGCTAGGAGATGAGGAAGTCAGACAGAAATGCAAAAATGTGATGCCAGGCAGAACGGGCTACATGTATATCATTTAGAGGAATTTGCTGGTCGGTGACCCTCAGTTCTCCTTCGTGTCGCTACAATCAGCCCGGCTGAGAGAGCGGAGCCAGGCCCAGATAGAAACCCAGCTAAGCTACACAATGCAACTGGGCATATTTGCAAATTGCATATTTGAAGCCCTCTTAGTGAATTATGAGACTCTACATGAGGTTGTGCCGGCCTAACTATCTAACTTAATTACACCCTACAACCCTGCTTCTGTTGTCATATTGTCTACTAATGTGTTTTCTTTTGCATTAAGACTGTACTGTAGTCAGCACACCTGCACACCTGTCTGGCCATGATGGGGTCTCCTCTTGCTGTGGTCCTTCACAGGATTTATTACATTTTCTTCCCTGTTACATCTGAGTTTTCTCTTGAGGATTAAGGTGGAGATGTCCTGTTTGTTGTACACTTGTGGGCATGTACAGCCCTTTGAGACTGTAAACAGTGATACTGGACTGTTTGAACTTCACTATTTTAATACTGCATTCTTTCAGGGTGGAAAAGTGTACATATCAAGAATTTCTCGTGGGCACATAAAGCAAATCTAGGAGGTCGCTGCTGAGTGAAGTAGGGTGCCGTTGCCTACTGCAGCCCAATTTTGTCATTTGGTTTGAAAAATGTAGTGTATACATACACAAAAATCTGGCCTAGTGTAGCTTTACATCTTGTATAACGATTTAAGATACCAGGCTCACATCATATTGGCATTCCTCTCAGCGTCACAGTGTGCAAACTGTGTGATTTGTAATATTTATCACATTAATTTGTATCACAGACAATTAAGTACTTAGGCATTTTCATTATGAACACCTCTAAGTATTTTTTTTAGAAAGAAGGGTGTTTGTTCTGTCCTAAAAAGTTTCTTGGGTGTACTCGCATTCAAGCCAGAAAAACATGGAGCAAGCATATTGGCTTTTAATTAATCATACCAGTATTACTACCAACTCTTTTCCAAAGCATACCAGACTGTTTGAATGATTTTTTTTGTTTGATTCATTCCAATATGGTACAAAAATATTTTTGCAAAGATTTAAATAATCTAGTAAAAGGCTAAAATTTCCAAAAACATCTGTGATTTTTAAAATGAAAATTTGAGTGATTTCTTTTCTGCCAAACCGGGAAAGCCGAATCAAAGGCAAACTCTCGCTGTGGAGAAAAGTGGATAGAGGAGCTCTACCAGCTTGTGTGACATGAAAGCCGTTAGCAGGTGGTCATACCGGGTGATTTCCTCCTTGAGAGCAGCAGGATCAGGAGGGTAGAACTTGACTCTCAGACACATCGTGAATGGCGGCTGAGCTGGAGGACAGAAGCAGATGTGTGAGCATTTAAGAAAAGGGCAAGACCCCTTTCAACAAGGCTAGGGGGAAGAGTTCAAACGATAAAGTGGAGGGAGACAACACCATATTTCATCAAATCACTGTAAGACAGCATAACTGAACTGTGTGGGACTGAGATATCAGCAGTTTCATCTTTCAGCTACGTAAGAGATAGAGAATAATTTTCCAAGCTAAAAAATTAATGAACAATTGAATTGCTCAATTTCCAAAAATTACTCCCCCATGAATAAACACCGACTGAAAATACTTACATTTCATTTGTTTGGCTATTGATTTCGTGAACTCCAACCAGTGCTGCATCAGCAACAGAAAGAGAGACACGCACAGAAAATAATTAGATGTGACAGATACGGCACATGCAAAAAAATCACCTCTGATTAATATACACCACAGATCATTCATCTGACACTTTCGGTGTTAATTACCATAAGATTCAGCTGTTACTATTGACAGTTTCCAGAAGAAACCTGTTTGTGTCACACATGGTGTCATGCTAATAATGAGCAGCAGTCTCTGACTTCACTGTTCAAAATGAAATATCCACCCGGAATACGGCAAAGATTCATAGAGTATGGAGAATGAATGGGGCTTTCTTTTTATCATAAAATTATGACCATATCAAAGAATACTATTGAATTAGATCTCACAGGGATCAAACGGCTCACTGCCATATGACAGTGATGGTCTCCTGAGACATCACTCCAGCAGCGTGGCTGATTAGCCGTCACGCTTTGACAGACAGTGAGCTCCAACTAGTGGTGAAAGTTACACCGGCTCCGTGTCTATGGCCAGGCCGGGATCCTGAATCATCCTTCATTCTCTCTGGGAATATTTTCTCTCTGCATCCTCCCCCTAGGTTGTCTCCTGCCCGACCTGGCCCACCCCCAGCAACAGCCACCAAAATAGTCCTGAGTGACAGCATAGCAAATGCAGCATCAGCAGGACCTGGTTCTTGTCTCCAGGACTAAAACATGATCTGAGAACATGTGAATTCTTCATGAATCAAGCAGTGCAGCTACAAGCCTCGCAGCATAACAACTCTAAGCACAGTGTGGGGCCCGATGGAGCAAGCGGCACTCTAAAAAGGGGGTTTGAATGAAGACAAGTTAGGAACACGACTCTTCAATCTGGCCGAGAATCTGTGCCCTGTTCTCTGTCTTCCCCTAAATCAAATCAAATAAATATTTTAAAGTGTTTTTCGCAAAATAAATTCATAGCAAAATGATTTACAAGGCAACAGGGGGACATAATTCAATTTACCTTCTCCCCTCCACTGCGTTCTTTCCTCGAGCCATTCTATCATCACCCCACCTCTATTTTTTCTATGAAGTACCCTTTTTGAAAACTGAGAAGAAAAATGGATTTCTACATAGAAAGAAAGCATGCCTCTCTTTTGAAAATTTTGAAAAATAATGTACAATTCAAAGTCATGTCTGCATATGATAAGAGTCCTTTTGTAAGCAAATTGAGCCCCTTTTACTAACCACTGGGTGCAATTTACTTCTGTGCTTTACATTTGGTAACTAGAAAGGAAATTGCTTTATATTTATCTCCAGGGGTAACTTTTGAAGTTGAACATTTATTTATTATTATTATTATTTATTAGTTTTGCTTTTCTATTCCAGTAATTATGTTACAAGATCACAGGACTGGTAAGCTGAGAAAACCATGAATTCTGAGCATGTCAAGGCCAGTTTCTCGTATCACTTGCTGTATAAATTAACCGCAAAAAAAAGAAAAAAAGTAAACTGCAAAGCACATTGAAATTAGATTCTTTTGTCCTCCTCAGGGATTTTAAAGCAACGATATCTCACATTTCCAGTGTGAGATATCAATGTTTGTAGTTGCCTGTGCTTACGCTTACGCCTGTGCAGTGCTGATAGCTGGAACCTCTGCCTGAATGGTTATGTATACTTTTTATGAAAATAGATATTTGCTCTCAGGTCTCTGTAGAAAAAGAGAACTTCATCTGAATGGCACTACCTGATTGAATAAAGGGTGAAGGAAGAAAATGTAAACAAGCATGAACATCAAGACCCCATGCACACACACACTATTCAGGTCAGTCTCATAAAACTAGTGAAATTTTCTTGATTCATATGTCATTTCTAGATACTAGTGGACTGATCTGTCTCATTTTTTCAACATGTTTACACGGATTAGCTCATCCTGTTTGCAGTTTTTTTCAGTTCTTTTAAGAAAAACTAATTTATGACTGAATATGAGACTAAATTACTGGTTAGGACGTGTCTTCTTTGCAGTGCACATACCCTCTGCTTGTCTGGATCCACATATCTGATGCCAAAGTAGTCTTTCTCCAGCAAGTTGAGGTGGTGGCAGATGAGGTCAAACAGATACTGTCCCTTTGCATCCCGCTGCCATGGAGGAGAGAAGAGACAAGAAAAAAAAAAAAAATTAGTAACTCAGCATGACCACAACAGCTGGGGAGATGAGGAGAAACTGCCCAAAGTTCGAGCGTGGGAAATAGTTTCTGCTAGCAGACTGTGCTTCAGATTTTTCAAACCCGGCCACATATATCTAGAATTCATCCAATATTAATACACAGACGGAGCCATCCACAGAGTCTGAAATAACTTCTTCCACAGCTAAACGAAGAGCTAAAAGAGAGAATGGATTAAATAAGATAAGATATGGTTGGGTTTTTGCTAATGCCCTGCATTCTGAGCCTCCCTCCTGAGCAATGGAGAACATGAGAAACAGTCGTGGCACAGAGAGAGAGAGCTGGGCATCCTCCACTGCTGCCAATACACATCTGATACTCCCTCCTTCCTGTTCACTACATGCCAGGTTGCATTAAATAACGGATCAGTACAGATCAACAACTGCCCATCCAAGGCAAAACAGATGGATCAGACTGGAAATGTTGTTGGGGTTTTTTTGCCTTCTCACTTTGAATTGGAGTATAATCTCAAGTAATCTTCCTCAGCGTAATCTGCAACACAAACTGTCAGATATTTCTGTGTGGTATCTTAAAGGCTTATGTGTAACAAGGCGGTATTTCACGACACTTAAAGGAGCACTCCAGCGTTTTGGGCACAACACCCTTCTATTGATTTACCCAGAATGAGACAAGATGTTCGATGCCATTTGTACCATCTGTATGTCCAGGGGTTCGGTTCCAATTAGCCCAGTCAAAGTCTGTCAAAGTGGAAAAACAAACTTACAGCAACTCTGAAGCTGTTGCATTTACACATAATATCATCCGTGTTTGAAATACACTTCTTGGAATTAAACCTTACCCTTCAGAGGAGTGCGATTTATGAACGGGTAAAGAGTTCAGTGGCTACAGTTCCACCATCTAATTTCTCTTCACTTCTTCTTCTCCATAGACTTCAAGTCTTTATGATAAGGTGACATAAAATGCTACCTATATATAGCTATCTATAGGAAATGCACCACCAGACATACAGAGGTGAAAATGGTATCAAGCATCTTGTCTGGGTCTGGGTAAGTTGGAAAAGGGTATTTTGCCCAAAACGTTCCTTTAAAAACAACAGCACACTGTAGACCCTGAGCTATGAGCAAATAAAACTGTCACCCGCAGTGCACACAGTGTGGAGGTCACTGTACATGGCAAAGAGAACAAGACATATAAAGGAATTTAAAGGGATAGTTCATCCAAATACAAAAAATATATATTTTCTCACTTACCTCTAGAGCAATATATCCGTCCTGATAGTTTCTGTGTGATTTGGCTCTACTGCATTCTTCCCTGTCTTCCAGCACCCCAAACTAACAGGGCTGAATGGGTTATTTGTTTGTGGGGAGTATTGCCTAGTGGAGAACACTGGCAAACTGTATCATTCTGCCTCTATTTCGTACTCGGTGGTGGCAGATAGATATAGTTTGTAGGTGTTCTTTGGCAGGAAATAGTTGCCAACTAAATTCTTCGCCCCCGAGCGCTGTGCATATCTGTGCCATTGTTTGTGGAAAAAAAAAAAAGTTGTGACTGTTGAGTTTTTCCACGAGTGAATACGAGTGATATCTGTTGGAAGAAGGGAGACAGGGAAGACTGAAAGCATAACGGAAATTTTGCCAAATCACGTAAAAACTATTTGGATGGACAGCCTGAACTAAAGGTTAATATAAATCTAAGATGAAAGAACACAGAGAGATGGTTGAGGATCAGAGCGGACTGTCCACCCACCATTCAACTCTCAGAGCAGTGTTTTGCTTTCTATACCATTCACCCATAACAGATATTATTGGTATAAGTACATTTTCGAGTGATGATTACAATTGCAGCAAGCCAGAAAGCAAGGAGAGACAGTGGAGATGGCACACTGTACATATATCAGTGTGAATTACTCTGAAATGATTAAAACTAAACAGGAGAGAATCTGATTTGCACCAGGAAATCAGGGAAAAATTGGACTGCACAATCATGTCAGAAAAAATAATGATCTAAAACTGACATCTGGGTAAATTCGCATGCCTGTGTATAATGTAGTCATGAGTGAGTGTGGAGCTCATGTGCTGACTCTGACATTTCAGCACCTCGACTTCCGCGGCATCAAAGCGCTGTATCAGAACATGTTTCTGATAAATGTGAGGAGGTTGACAAGGTGGGAGTGATAAATCAACATCACCAACGGAGCAGAGATTAATGCTAGTGCCACTTTACGGCCCTCGCTGCTCTCCCCCTCCATGCCACGGGGACACCGTGCCCACGTGAACACACCGCCAAGCTGTCTCTCCGGGGGCCTTTTAAAGGAGCAAAGTAATGGGGTCAGTCAGCACACACATACACACACACTTCTTAAGCCTTATTCGGACAGGATTAATTCTACGGCAGGAGGCGAGGTAATGTAATAATTACCAGGGCATCTACGCTATTTTAGCCCCCTCTGAATTCACAATCTTGGTAACTTTTATGAACTGTCAGTATAAATTACAGCTTCTTTTACCTACAATGAAATGCCAGCCCCAGGAAATACTAATCCCATTCCAATTCAAATCCACGTAAAATATTGCACCACTTACTGTTGGAAATAACTTTTCCCAATTTTATTCTTTGTTTGGAGTCTTTTGATAATGGACAAGGCACTAGTCCAGGACTAGCGTTATTTGTCTACAAATCTATATAAACTGTTGTAATTGTTTTATTAATCAATGGACAAACTTAGACGGAGTCGATATGCCCATCTCTGTTTTGACTGAGACTTGTTACAGAGATGCTTTATCCCATCCGAATAAGCCAAATCCATTACAGATGTCCTGTGATAATTACTTTGTACACTTTGTAGGGCTTTAGAGTCACATTCCTCATGGACATTTCACACACAGCTGTCAAGAAAAAAAAAAAAAAAAACACCCTTCAAGGTCAAATTCAGCAGCTGTCAGACCGGTGAAGCTGTTACTGATAACATGTCAGCCTTAAGTATTTTCACATTCTTGATACTGTACTGAAAAAAGGTATTAAAATGATGATGGTGTGGTTTTTGCTGTGGTCTTATATCGGGGAAATACAATTTGTAGGGCCGGGGCATCTCTATAGCATCATAATACTTCAAATTCAATTTTTTTGTCACACATTTCACTTTTATAAACAAAACTGCAGCTCCTGCAGTTTGGATATTGCACTTGGCCCTGTTGTGGCTGAATGGCTGAACATGATAGAAAAGGACAATGAAATGCACATTTTGTAAACCTCACCATCGTTAAACTGTTTACACCAGTTATATTGACTTTTTACACAAAAAGTAATCAAGCTTTCTGAACTAGTACAGAGCTCCGGGGATGTTACTGTTAATCATTATCATGAGTGACCGTTTGCTCATTACCGATCATCATTATCATGTGCAAGTGTTAGCTCATCAACGATCATTATTACCACGTGTGATCATTATTATCATTAGCTCATTAATGATCATCCTTAGGTGCGACTTTCAGCTTGGAGGCACGTCACAGATCACTGACTCATCCCAGCCCAGTGGAGTCGTTCAGCCAGCGCCTGAATTCCACTTGACCATTTTCACAGCAGCCATGTGACATGAAAAAGCAGGGAGAGACAGGTGTTACTGATGAAACTCAGTGAAGGGTCCGTTCAATTCAGGTCTACGTGAGCCAGGGTCCTGGCGTTGTGCATTCTGGTTCACTGGAAAGGCTCTGCTTAACTTAAACAGAACTGAACCTTAATTAATGTCATTTGTAACACCCTACTTTTTCATGGCGTAATGGCTGCTGTGAAAAGGGTCCATTCACTTCCCGTTAAACCATGAAGGTTGGAAACTACATTTGACATCTACACCAATCTCAATACTTTGTGGTCGTAGAGCAGAACATTTTGACTACCTGAGTGAAGTCCACCTACAGATGCTCTGTAGAGGGGAATGCATGCCCTCTTGTGTAAATAATATAATATTAGCTGCTGGTCTCAGCCTCCAAAATGACTGGTTCTGAGAGGAGGCCAGCCAAGGTGAAGGCTGGACCACATTTAGCCTCCTCAGTCCTCTTAGCTCTAAGTCTTTCTCTGCTCTTTTGTCCTGCGATGGCAGTAGGAGTGTCACTGGCAGCACTCTCCTCCATATCATTACTCGGGCTGCTGATAACAAGCACTTCATTAGGACAAAAGGTCTGTCAATGCTGGGCTTGTCTCTTAATGGCTGTGACTCTCCCTGACCAAACGTCGATAGGAGCTCCGTAACTCGAGGTAACTGACCTTTGTGTAGTGAGACCGAGGGCCTTCATGGGTGCCCACCACTGTCACATCAAGATTATTCCCTCCCAGTAACATTACCAACCAATCTGACATGCCCGCTTACTGGACGTAGAAAAAACAGAAAGGCACGAGTCGTGGTGCTCGGACGTGTAAACACATGCACAAACTGTTTCAAATGATCACACATGCCTGCTAACACACTCAAAAAATATAAATCCCACCAGACATGCCAAAATTTCGGGTGCTAATTGCATACTTCAGTGTTCATAGTCACCACAGTCCATACTCTGTGAATAAATTAAAACTATGAGTCATGCAACTTGAGCCCACTTGACTTAGAAATTCAATTTCTATGCACTAACAGGATGAGAAGCAGGCTGAAAATATTTGTGATGTTGTGCAATGCTTCATTTCTCCTCCAGTGTCATCAGCGAGCCTAAAGCCCTGCAAGAGGGAGCCAGCGACAAAGCTAAAAACCAAACAAAACAGTGAAACACTGCTGTATAGAGAGAGCACACTGAGTCAGAAAGGACACCTGCTCTTTTGTTGCAAGAAAAAGAGCAAGTTTGTTAGTATTCCACAGCGCTCCCACCACCCTCCTCCCCTCTTCGCCTCTCTTGCCCACCACCTCTGTCTCTGCTCAACACAGAGCACAGCTGCATTATTCCCCCACCGGTCTCTAATTACAAGATCGAGGTGATTGCAGGAGAGAAAGGATGTGCTGAGAAACGCTGGTGAATTTCTAATTAATACTAATGAACCATCTCCTCGCTTGGCTTGACATCTAAATATAACGCTGAACGAGCTTGACCGTATTTGCGATAGAATTAGGTTTGAACTGTAGCTGAAATGTGTGTTGAGCAACAACAGGTGCGATCAGATTTATAATATCCAACCCTGCTACGGAGTATTTGTTGAATAAACAGACCCAGTCTCTCACCTTCTGTTACCCGAGATTTCAGAAATAAACTGTGTGCCCATGCATGGGAGTATGGATGGATTAGATCATTGAGACATTATTTCAGCTGTGGCCAAATGTCCCCGTTCTACAGTAAATAATGAAACAGCAACCAAATTTAATTAAATGTCAAACAGCATCATTAACAGATTTCTCTTGCATACTGTTCGGTAGAAACCCTCTACTGGCCGCAGTCAATTTGCTCATCCTGAGAGGAAATTATGTGCCAACACAGGCAAACAAGAAAATGTTGTATACCTCAGTGGATATAAGCTGCAAAAAAAAAGGTAATAATCTAGTCTCATTGTAAAAATGGTTGAAAATTGTATCGAGGCAGTTTATTCGGGCTGCTCTGCTCCTTCTTAGCTGAATGCTCAACTAATCAGTTTTTAGGGTTTTTCTCAACAAAGGCATTTTCATTTGTCTGTCACAAATCCAAGATATAACATGGTCATTTCGTGTGAGGTGGGATATGGAAAATACATTTTACATCGGTTATACTGGGTATGATCTGAACATTTAATAGCCTAACACATGTCTACCTGGACCTATTGCGTTATTATTATTAAATTTTGTGTAGAAATGGCAGCCTCGTTATTGAGAGAGAGCCTCGTTCATTAATCTCGGGGTTTTTTTTTCTGTGTATGAAATAGCATGCAAGCAGCTAAATAGCTCTGAACTCTGTGGTTAATGTTGATCTGATTCAGGCCATGGTGATCAGTGCATCCCGTGTGCTTTATGCAGAATAAACATCTGAATGTCCCTGGAACCCCCACAGGCTTCCTGAAAGGAGCCAATAGGCATCTCTAAATGACAGAGCAGGATTAAAAAAAAAAAGTCTCTGGTGTGCTTATCACTGAAAACAACACGGCTGATCTTTTACTTCCTAAGGAGCCCCAAGAGGACAATGGGCACTTTCCTTTCAGATTAATCATTAAAATGGTCTCTATGTCAGCACAGGAGCACAGACCATTAATAAAAGATTGTATCACTTTATAGTGAGGGTGGGGGAAACATGATGCAGTTGAGTATGTAGGAGTGTGTGTGTGTGTGTGAACAGTGTAAGACTTGGAGTATACCTGCAGCACTGGAGCCCTAGGGTGATCGCTCTGGTTTCATAAGCAGATTACTTCCCCCAGTCCCAGGAGAGTGAGTGATCACAGCGGTTAACGCAGCAGAGCCGCTGTGTCTCCGGGTCGAGCTGCATGAAGTTCAAGTCAAGACCCTGCCACTTCAGCTGGGGCCGGGAGCTCACAGAGTCCCCCCCCCACATCCACTTTCAGCTTATAAAGAGAGCCTTAAAATGAGTCAGAGGTCTTCTCCATCCACACAGAGATGAATGTATCGCACTGCACAGCGAAAAGCCTCACATCAGTTTCTTGTTTTAAAGCTGAAACCGTAACTTTCTGCACGTTGCGATTCCATGGCACCGGGGGGAGCATGAGACATTTTCCGAGTGAAAATGTCCTGAACGGGCCAGGTAAAACAAATGCAATTACAGTGAAGTGGAAAGTGAGTCCCATTTTCATTTATACTGTACACATTATGATAACCCACGGGAGCTGTTGTGCCGTGAAATCGCTCAACAAAACCCTGAAATACTCTGGTGTTCAGATGAGAAAAACTGGAATGGTTGTTTAATTGTGATGTGTTTAAGTCCTCTAACTTTATGTCAAAACCCTGAAAAAGAATTAATAATTACTTTGATAAGCCTCTACCTGTGATTTAGGAGTTTTGTCCTCCTTGATAATGGTCGGATGAATCTGAAGATGAAAGATGTTTTAGTTGTCTCTTTGTTCCTTTATTTCTGCTATTTGATAATGTATGCTGTACCCGACACAGTAATAAAATATCATTCATTCATTCTTTTATTATATAATTTACTACAGGGTTGAATAAGGGTGTGCCAATTATCACATAATCGTGTGATTGCGATTATTTAAACCGGCATAATCGCTTGATTATATTAACTGTCACTTTCATTTACATGTGCTACCTGTCTTTCACTGTTTCATTTCAATAATTTTAGATCAAATTGTTAATAAGAGTTAGTCATGTGTATTGACTTGAGAAATGCAGTGCACAGTCTGATTTTTTACCGACACCAAGTAGCCTGTGACCTAGCTAACCTCAAAAGATGTAGGCTAGGCTTGAGACCAATAAACATTATATATACTTAAAGCAGAATAAGTATGTCCTGTTATTAATTTTGTTTGTTTTATTACTGTCACTTGTTATTTGTATGGGCTATACTGGTTTATTAAGCATTAAAATTCAGCCTATTGTGTTAATCACCAATAACTCAATCTTCCTTAAAGGTGTGCTTGTCATTGGAGTAATATGCTTATAGTGTAACATTATAAAAATAAACAAACAGATTAATAATAAAAGAAGACCGATAAATTGTTAACCATGATCCGATATTTCGCAATGGTCACAGCCCTAGTGTTGAAATCGTGAAGTAAAATTGCATGGGATAATATATGACAGGCAAGCCAAAGATTATTTTCCATGTTGTAATAGCAGAGTGTGTGTGGTTGAATAATCTACTTTATAGTGCAGCAGCAATGTTTTGAATAGAATTCGTCCACCTTATACGCCCCAGCCGTTTGTGCTGTTGGTTTTGTTATTTCTGGCTGCTGAACTTCACAGCAAAGACAAACCAAAAAAAAAACAATCAAACCAATCAAACCAAATAAACAATGCATATGGACAAAACTGAAAACCTACATACTGACACACACTGGCACCGTCAACCAGGACAGGGGTGGCCCAACAAGCCAACTGAGGCTTTTGACAGTTTTCAACAGCAAGCTATGTAGAGGCTCTCTGCAGTTTTACCACACTCCACCACACACATGGATACGGTACAACGATAAACTCCCAGACTCACAGTCAAGTGTGGAATGCATCTCACCATTTTCATCAGCTCATCAACACTCAGCAGGTAAGAGGTGTGTAAAACAAACCACCATCGTGTGACTCCACATATACAAATTTACACGACACAAGATCACTAGAACATGTTGACATAGTGAATCAATGGGCTGCTGCAGGATTAGAGAAATACCAACTGCCCAACATATTTTGACACTTTTTTTTTGGAGAGCCAGATCTACTGAGGAAACAATTAAACTGATGCCACTTCTTAGGGTTTGTATGAGGACAGAACACTTCAGTCTATATGAAACCAGTCAAGTTATTGCCCTGCGACTCCACACACACACACACACACACACAAAAACCCGAATCATTGCAGAACTATTAACACCATACACTCAAAAGCATTGTTATGAACTGCAGAAATGGATATTTATTATCAACTAGTAAACACATTAATAATGCAGATATATTTTATTGTTGGGCTGCCTGTGGATATCTCCTGTGGCTGGGCCTAATGAGGTAAAAGCAAGTAAGACTAGAGTCAGACAGTGCTGACAGAGCTGTGTGCATCTCCACATACTTCAGAGTAAAGTCTAAAACTTTTGCCTGTTTCTGGAACAGGAGTCTTCCTCTCCCCCAAGCAGCCAGTCATCATCACGCTCTTCCCCCACAGCTGAGGAGGACAGGAGCAGGAGAGGACGATGTCTGATTCTCAATGTGGCCCGACATCATGGGCCGTGCTGAAATCTAGGGGTCAGTGGGAGTATAGCCAATTAAACGCTTCATGTACATCTCGACTTGCTGTTCCCACACAGAAGTCAAAAGGAAATTGTAGAAATGCACTAGTCTTGAAGATGCTGTGAACAAAGAAAAAAACCCGTCTTTTCTCCCTTAGGTGCACAGCTGATTGATCAGCACATGGTCAGACTCTTGATGTCATTGTGATAGCTCAATTGCAGCTCTTGATCAGGGTTATTAACTAATATGCAGCCCTGGGCAGTGGAAGGGGATTCATGTAATAGAAAGTGACAGAATATCTTGAGAGTGATTAAAAAGACCCACACAGACTATTTCACAATCATCAATCATCAAAACAGCATGCTAGAGCGACAGGCCAGTATTAGCAAAGACATCATGAGACATCGTCATAATGATGCCTGAAGGAACAAAACAGAACTGTACACTGCAAAGACAAGGCAGTGTGCGTTTTGTGATTTCACACATATTACATGTTAGACTCGTATGCACAGTTTGCATGAACAGTTGGGGGAAAAAAATCGGATTCCAGAAATTCAATTAATAGACAATCAAGACAAGCCCATATGAAAATGAAAAGACGAAATCAATCACTAAACACTGTTTGGAATATAGCACAGTATATTATTATAGCAATATGTGCAATATGGATGTGCAAGTGGATTCAGTATGTAACAACAAACAGGTACAAAGTGATGCAGATACAAGGAGATTTTGTACCAACAGCACGATGCTATGAACTTGAGAAACAGCACACCGTTCAGACTCACCAGGCATAAAAGTGGGGCATCAAAACATAGCGAGACTGTGTATGGATTTGCCCCAGAAATGTGAGGAATCAAGGGAACGGGCAAAGCAAAAGAGAGCTGTGGATAAAGAAGCAACTGTTTCCTAAACTTCTTCTGAATGGTAGATAGTCTGAACGGGTGAAATGAGTTGGCATTTACGATTAATAACAGGAATACGAGGAAGAGAAATGTTCTAGTCAGCTAAATGCCAAGGCGTCACTTCAAGACCCTTAGCGCGCAACATTTTTTTCATAATTGGCATTTTTATCAGTAACCTAACTTGACACAACTGGCACGGCTGTCAGCAAATTATTAATTATGACAATGTAAGAATCTGAATAAAGTTACACTGATTGAAAACTTTACAATTAAGGCTTTATCAGAGGATCCTCAGCACCGTCATCCTTCTCTGTTGAACTAAGCGCCCCATTTGAAGTATGAAATGAGTTGATCTTTACCCCAGGCCACAATTCACAGGCAGGAGCAGCAGGAAGTGTGCTGATCCACCCAAAGTCAGATTTGGCCTTGTCATAACTGTGGAGAGCTGCATTCTGCGACCGCCTCATTTCTCTGAATCATTTATTGAGGAGATTGCATCTCCCTTGGGCTTCCATTAGAGCATTGACACGCAGGGGCAGCGGTGGGCCGCTCACGCCTGCATGCACAGGCAGCTGGTCTCCAGGGCCACACAGCTTCCTGCATTTTTATGGCTGGATTCACCACTGGTAAGTGATCTTTCCTGGGGCTCCCGAGACAATGGAAAGGGTGAAGTGGCACCATGGAGGGACCTTTTTCTCAGCATGAGATGTCTAAAACAGCCAAAGGGTTCCCATTCTAGGAAATGGACCTCAACATCGTTCTCCCCTCCACCAGCCAGTCAATCAGCCTGCTAGTGTGCCAGACACATGCTCTTTGGCCACATAAAAACCTAGAAATGAGGACATATATCTACCAAGTCCACTGCAACTATAGCCGAAAATCTGTTGTCTCTGTTGTGACAAGTGCCAAAATAGCAGTGTACTGAGTGCCGGTGGCAAGCTGGATTCAGACACAGCTACACAATATGTAGGATGTATATCATAAGGCACACTGAGTGAAATTCAGGCAGCGAAGCAGCAAGTGGGCAATAAAATAGAAACCGAATGCAGTTTGCAAAGAAGCAATATATCAGAATTTCTTCATGTGGCATTGTAAGGAACAGTGTGGCCATCTATCTCCCTCAGGTAATCTATGTCAAGCTGTAATCTCTGGCAGCTATTTCTGGCTGACCAGCACCGACTTCCTCTGTGGGTCCACTCTGCGGAGTCACACAATGAGAAGAAGTGTGTCTCTCTCGCAAACCTCACGCCAGCTAGGAGTGACTTCAACATCAGAGCCAGAAAAATCAAGCATTCCACCTACTCACTACAAAAGCCTTGAATTCGCTCAAAAGCATTCTGCTGCCTTTGCCTCTTCTCGCTCACTTTATTGTGTTGACTTTACTTCAGATTACAGAAGCAATCTAGTTTTATCACTGCATCCTGCTGGCAAATGTGCAGTTTGCTTGTGTTGCCTGGTTGAGTAATGGATCCTCTGAGTGCTTTGGGCTTGAGGCAACGGGGAATACTGTCACACCATCACTACTTTTAGGTTTGTATTTCTAAAGCCATCTGTCAATACACGGTGCTGCATGCGCATGATTATGCTGGAGAAAGCTGGAGAAACAGTCTGCAGGAGCTGTTTCGTTAGACCCACATCCATTTGGTAAAGTGCACTTTATACATATGGATGAGGTAAAAACTTTAATTCCACTCCACAATGCATGCAAGGCATTCAGTATTAAAATAGCCGGAGTTCTGTTAAAATGCTCTTAATTATGCAAAAGGGGAAGAGACTCTCACCATGCTCTGACGACAGCGATTGGTGTCACTGTATCCATGAAAATCAGATATACTAGATACACCGAGGACAAGAAACCCACAGAAGTCCACTTCTGTGGGTTTCCCCTGAGTGAATACAGAAACCAACACCAACTCAAAGCTGACTCAGACAATAGAGCGCTCCGTTACAAGGCATTGCATTTGGAGTGTACGCCTCCTAATTTAGTGGATCATACAAACACCATACGCGTTTCAGAGGTGAAAAAGAACTTAAAACAGATTGCATCTTAAATCCATTGTCCTCTGCTGAAGCCATTTACTAAGCACCTCAGACTAGGTGATGTGCCTGTCATCACCTTTCTGCTCAACACTTTCCTATAGGCTCTGCGGGGGTCTATTTTGGACAAGGTAGCCTCACATCAAGGTAACTCAATGTGACAGAGGAGAAATTTCAAGGAGAAATATCTCCCGGGACATGCGCTTCACCGGAGCCCAGCGGACTCGGAGTTGCCAAACTATTCTTCATAGGAGCCCATACTGCACACACAACCAAGTCTGTATTTTGTATGTTTTGAGGAAGAGTTGGATACCACCGGGAATTACAGAAAGTTCTACCCACTAAGTTGTCATTTCAGTCCATATTTTCACAATGCAGCAGTGATTCTGAGCAGCTTCAATTGATGCCGAGGTAAGATGGCAAAGAAAGGCAATTCCCAGCTGATCAATTCTCCCGTGGCTTCAGATTCAATCAGCCCAAAGGCAAAAATAGGATGGGCTCAAGCAACAAAATATTTTTCCACAATAAGAAAGACTTGTAATTTGGAAGGGAAATTACACACTGACAGTAAAAAGATAACTGTTTCTTAGTGAATGCCCATTTTCCACAGAAAGCCGTTTCTTTCTGCCCTTTATCTTGTGCACTCTTGCAACCCATTAAAAGATCTGACGGCAGCAATTTATTGAGGGAGACACACAATGCCTCT
The DNA here is from genome assembly GCA_900302555.1 of Myripristis jacobus. Taxonomy (NCBI): domain Eukaryota; kingdom Metazoa; phylum Chordata; class Actinopteri; order Holocentriformes; family Holocentridae; genus Myripristis; species Myripristis jacobus. The sequence goes on from OMLB01019078.1 coordinate 49,176, forward strand.
ACCAGCTGTTTTATTTGTGTCAGCAGATTCTTTACGTAGCAGCAAAAAGGGCCGTTTTTACAAGTGAAGTGTGAAAAATAGGAGGAAAATTGAAAGTGTCAAGAAACACAGAGATGAAAATCTGCGGCGCAGGCTGGCAATCAGAGTTCATCAGTACAGTCAGGAGAGGATTGTGCGATGAAGCCACAGAGTGTGTGAACCCTCACTGGAGGGTTTATCACATTATCAGCACAGTATCAGTGACAATAATGCCAAACAGAGGGTGCCATGGAACTGGAACAATTCAGCCCAGTGGGTGTCCACGCATATTTTACCAACAGGAGGCTGGAGAGAAAGGGCCAGTGGTGAGGACAGCCTGCTAAGCTACAGCTGCCTTTGCCTGCCAGGGGGGGAAGTTTTGGCAAAGAAAATGAGGCTGCATGGGGCTCAGTGAACCAGTTGCCTCATTGTTTAAAAAAGCTGAGGGCAGTCACAGACTGTGAACCTCATCTACACCCTGAAACCATCAGCAGACCATGTGGTGCTGCTTTTAATGGTAACCTTTCACACTGAACCTGCCTGGTAATGGATTCTGTTGAGGGGCAGTGTTCTAAAATGCCATTTATGAAATGGAGAGTGATGGAGGAAAAAAACAAAACAAAACACTATCTTAAAAGGCTTGTGGGCACTAACAACAGCCACAAGAAGAAATCCAATAGTGCATTGCTTATGGCTATTGCACTAATAAACAGCAGGCATTAGTCAATGTGTGAATGAGTGTTTGCGATGAACACTAACGTAAAATGCGTCACGCCTGTGGGCTAAAGCTAGATGTGGTTATGATAATAGTGTGTGCTGTAGGAGTACCCAGTTCCCATTACTGTGGAGGACGGCAGCAGATGAGAATAAATGTCAGGTCTGAGGGGTTGATGCAGTCTGAATTAGAGACATTGAGTCATTGCCCGACAGCCTTACACTACCACTGGGGGAGACCAAACTGGCGCATCACCATCAGAGCTGTGCAGATGCCAAAAAATTAAGTATTGTTTCTATGCTAATCCCAAGAATGACACCGATTGTGCTGCATAGTCTGTTTTGGGGGTATTTGTTACACTTTTTAGCAAGAAAATGTTACTATTGTGCAGTGGAAGAAAAACTGCAAGCCCCTAAAAATGCATTTAGTCTGGGTGACAACAGTATGGAGATGGATAATAGCACTCTAACCACAGATGTGGATGGTAAAACACAAAAACAAAAACAAAAACACATTTCGAAACAAGTATCTAGCAGAATTTGGTCAACATGGCCAAGTACATGGGAACGTGTGATCCAATGTGTCTGTTATCAGAGCGCTAATAAAACTTGCAAAAAATCTAGCTCTGCATGAGGCTCTGCATGCAGCCTATTTTGAAATCACTGTACCCACAATGCTAAGCTGTATGTGCAGCTGAGAGATGAGACAGAAAAGCTATTAGAGCCAAGCTGGCAGAGAAATCCATCACTGGTGGGCTGTGGGACTCATGACTCAGAAATTCTCATTGAGAAACTTATTCATTTCCCTGTGCCTGCAGGAAAGCCGAGAATAATTTGGGCAGATGTCACATCTCTCCATCGAACGCGCATACAGGCCACACTGCAGGTGCCGGCGCTGCACTCGTAGAAACAGAATTGGGTAGAACCTGTAAGGGCCTTTGGTTTATTTCCAGGTGGTTCCCCTTGCCAAGGCAACAGCTGGACACATTTATTGATGTCGCCGCATCGGCAGACGAGTTTGTAGGCCTGACACACGGCTAGCGGAAAACATTTTCTGTTCTTCCAGGACTTATTTAACAATTATTTTTGTTTACAATAACTTTGTTAAACAAAGGTATATGCGCCCGTTTTCCCCTGAATATACCTTGAGTGCGCGTGGCACATAACTGCGGTCTCTCTGCTGCAGTTTTGGTTCAGAAACAGGATCTCTCACGACATCAGCAGTCTGAGTCACAGCAACATCTCGTGGCCAATGGCAAACGGTTTGTACATTTGTTCAAATAATCAGTGTAGTTATCTCATATTGCCAGTCTTTTTAATACTGTTTTGTCATGATAGAAATGTCAGCAAATTTAGTCTACTCATTCCATTTCTGGAGCTCCACCACTTTCTCAGTAGTCACATACACAATTAGTTTTTGGGAGTGACTACCATGTTTATGGATGAATGAATGAATGAATGTCATTACAGTATGTATGGTCCACTTTGGACTGACACTGTTTGTACAGGCAAAGGGAGTCATTCCACTCCCCTGATCTCACAATGTCTAAATAACATGTAAACATTATTAAGTTTCTACTTCAAACCAACAGCTGCTGCTATTACAACTTTACGTGGTACTTTTCAAGTTTAAATTTTTAATTCAACCGACAACACCGACAACCAGAGGTGTCAAACTCCTGATCAAATTTTGGCAATGCAGTTTGCTTCTCTTTTTAGGGGATGTGCTGTCTGCAGAACTCAACATTTTGCATCATTTAGTTTTCTCCCTGATAATCACATTCAGCTAAGGAGTGCACAAGGCCAGAATATTTTTGTCATATTCTCTCTTTTCCTGGTTTCACACAGGTACTGAGGTTAAACGCGGTACTGTGCTTTTGAAGGATGGTTTTGGGACTGGTAAGCTTTTAAAAGCTCAGTATTCTGCCTATTCAGGAGAGGTCTGGGGAAAAGGTTAATACTTGTTATGCAATGTTGCTCCTGTGCTCACAAAACAAAGGGGCATATCCTTTAGAAATTAGGCTTTCTTGGTTGCAAGCAGTTTTGGAGACCAAAACATATAATCTGCAAATGTAATGTAGGCATTCTCTTAAATCTGCTTTGATAATGATTTGTGACAGCTGACACAAGGGAGACGGGAGTAAGACAGAGTTATGTTGGTCTGTTAGCACTCTACAACTATGCTGCATACAGGAGATGGGATGCATGTTGACAGACTGATCAACAGTCAACACCCACATCCCAATGCTTATCAGCCTGTGCTGGAACAAAAGGCTGCCAGCTGCAGTGCCATACTGTATGCTTAAGCATTAGCATGCACACCAGACAGAGCTACCTACCACACTCAGAGAGACAGTGTCAATCCTCTCATCCTGTAATGCTTAAGGTGGCCAATGGGCCCAAGTCCATGTACTCTTTTAAAAGTTTCTCAACACTAAAACACTTTTTTCAGCGTCAAACTGGCATTTAGCACTATGAAATAAAAGAAGGCTGCTTATACTGTCAACAGCATGAATATGCCAGTGCAATATTTATCTCACTAAACCTAGCTCAGTTCGTCCTCCACTGGTTAAAATGAACAGATGGCGTTCAGTTGGAGATGCTCAAGTATGTTTGTCCTAAGATACATCATTTGGTAAAGAAATGTTCCATCCATTTCCTCTGCAGTCCAACCTCAGAACTCCCTCCTCTCTTCAAAATCACTGCCTTGCTTTTTTTTTTAAAGATTTGTACAGTGGGCGGGGAAACACATAAAACTGGGTGCAAAATTGGTGGAAGGTGGCATTTTAGGGTCAGCCTTAGCCCCTCTCACAAGAACAAAACAAGGTGAATGTAATATGTAAGTGTAACATATCCGTAACCCATTCTCCATTAAAAGCTGCAGTGCAATATGCAGCGCTTCCATACACGGAGGATTATGGAAGAAGAGAGAGAAAGGGAGGAAGGAAGAGACAAGTCAGAATCAAGGTAAGAGGAGGAGGAAATAGGAACAGAAAAAAAAAATGCTGTTTGGTTTATCTCTAGAATCCTCTGTCCACAAGGTGTGAGATCCATGTCGGACCTGCAACGCTTATGAGTCGCCTTCTCTCCTCCAAGAAGCTGAATCTAAAATAAGTCACAGTGCAGACGCCACATTTAATGAGACACGAAAACTTAACAGCAGAAATGTGAGTGCCGGAGGTTTATTACAGGTAAACAGAGAAATGTTCACATATAGATACACACTGTATATGGATAATCATTCCCAGTAAAGATTTTCTCTCTCTCCTGATTCGGTTTCTTATTCATGTAGCAAGTTTAAATCTGTTACTATTAGGGGGTTTGTGTCGAGGTGACCTAACCTTCAAAAGTCAAACACTCTGTTTAAAGAGGGGTGTTCACGAGTGCTAGGCTCCACTATAACGGGGGAATTTGGGAAATTATCTTATTGGACACACACAAATGGATCAGCCACTGGGAAACAAAGGGACAGTTCAGTGCCTCGGAGCTTTCCAGCGCCCTCTAAAACTGAGCCGTCTTTGATAACTCCCAGAGGACACTGCGGTGAGTCCTCATAAGCGACAGTCTGGCACAGTGATAATGCAACACGACTTGTCATCTGTTCCTTAACATTAGTCCCCTCACAAATCACCGGTATCATTACTTCAACATGTAAGCGGGACCTGCCCTGAAAATGTGAGAGAAAATCAAACACGTTTTCATGACCATTTACCACATCATCGTCATCCCAATAATTACTACAGGATATTAATAATTCTGTGTGCATTTAAATTATGTTCATGTTACGTGCAGCCACTGACTTGACATGGGCTGCAAGTAATGTGAACTTGAGATTTTCTTTAGGAATTCATGCCCAACACATCCAGCAAAACCACTCATTATTAATCTTTAAGTATTATGAGATCCAAAGGAGCAATGCCATCTCTGAATCTCTGAACCGTGTTTTCTTTTTTATATCTAATCTGAGCTGATGTAATCTCTAGCTACTTTGCATACAGTGGCCATGACACGCTCCACTCTGTCTTTCGGAGGTGGCACTGAGTTGAACTGAGGGCAAAGCGGCTCTCCGCCATCCTTTCAGTACTCCGTTATCTCAAAGTTTCACAGACACAATTGCGAGCAGAGTAATTTCTTTCAGACCTTGTTATTCTCGTTGATTATTTAGTGTGACAGCCATGAAGAGTTTAACTATGAAGGCGAGGGAGGCTGCTGTCTCCGGCCCACAGTGCTGTACTTGGCAAACAAACAGCCAGGCAGGACAAGTTAAAAAGCCCTGTTGAGTTGTTGGCTGGGGATTTGGAGTGACAGCCTATTTGAGAGATTTACTGTGTTGTCACTTAGGAGGCTTCAAGGAGAGGTCTGCCTATTCCTTAAGCCTTGACACAGTTAAAGCTAAATTGGTCACGCTTGAAACATTTTTTTTTTTCGTTGATCAAATGTTTTAATGTGGAATAAAAGTAAACAATGTAATACTTGCTGGGCATAAGCCTACCAAAATGCAAGAACTAGCTTGATCCAATGACAAGTCTGTGCCGTTTCTTCTTAAGAGGGTGTGCTACTAACATCCTACAAGAATTGCAAGATCTGATGTTGAGCTCTTGGCATTATGTGCTCTTAAAAGGCACGTGACATTTCAAAGATCAAGTTTCATTAAGCCCTGTAGATCTATATTGCACATATAGTGGCCAAGCAGGATGAAACCCAGTCTTTTGAAAAACGATAAATGTTGACGCAAAGTTTCTACAGAGCAAGCTGGTTTGTATTGAGACAATATATTAATTTCAGTCTCATACATTTGCTGTGCTCTCTTGGAAAAGCAATATTAAAAAGTTATGTAATGTTGACTTGACATACTGTATGCCTGAGTCATGTTAAAGTAGCCCTATTAAACGCAGTCCTGCTCCAATTACGCCTTTTATACCGACAGATTTGCTTCACACTAGGCAACACAGCATGACATATAAGCCGAAGATTCATGCATTAATATCTTTTTTCATGCACTGCGAAGGGGTAACACAGAAACCGGAGAGAGTCGCTGCCAGCAGTGACTGATACTGGGTGAGTGTGACCTGAAAGAAGTGCTTGACAAGAGTTTTCAATGAGATGATACGACATCAGACACGGTCATATTAGCCCAATGTGCCTGTAGCAGCAACTTTATCCTAGAGAGGCTTGAAAATCTGAGCACAAGCCCCGTCACAGTGCACGCCTCTGCAGCTAACCTTGTCTGAGGTTAACCAAGGGGGAAAACGGCTGCCATAAAGAGAGCATGGCTTAATTGGTTTGCACGCTTAATTAAATGCTGGTATTTTGAGAGCAATCTGATTGTACAGCTAATATAAATTAAGCCTCTTAGGATAGAACCCAAAAGTAGAGCAAAAATAGCACTTTCAAAGGCAATTGTCAGAATTCTTTTAGCCGTCTTTCAATTTCACTCTGAGGCAGCTTAGTTTGTTCTCCTCAGGGGAGACATGCTGGTGATTGTCTTATGGCCCAGAGGGACGAGAGGTTAAAAACATCCCACGCGATCGTACGTGATCCAACATAAATATGTGTGAAGGCAAAGCAGGAAGGAGAATATCTGCTAGTGACCAAGTCGGTCCTCAACCGGGCGGGAGATGACAAAGTAATGGCACTGGTGAGAAGAGGACGCCTACAAAGCTGACTCATTGTGGCCCTGGTGATTAACAATATCCTTTAGCTTCCAGTAGAGATCGTCATCATAAACACATTCTGTCATGTGCCCCCAAAGTTGTCCCCTTTCCAAACCAATCACCAGCGTTCTGAGTGTATTCCCATAACCGCTCCCTTCAGCCTCCTAACACTTAGCACAAACCCGCAGGGGCAAACATGGCCTTTTCACTCCTTTTATACATGCTGTGTTAAAAAACTGTCCCTCATAAGTTGAACAGACAGCGGTAGACAGCGAGAGACAGCGCAAGAGGACAGGACAGGGGAGCTGCCTTAGAGAGAGTCCTAATGTTTGATGTAACTTTCCGGCGCTGACTTCTTATTCTTGTTGTATTCAGTGGCCCATTGTTGCATGTACATGGCAGAGGGCTTAGCATGGTTTGGCATTCATTGCCCAAAGCGGCAGCAGTTAATATGTGTCAGCGTTTATAAAAAAAAAAAAAAAAAGAGGGCTGCACTTCAAACAGGTTTTCAATAGTGTCATCATAGCTGCAGCAGTAGCCATGACCAGCACTCCTTACAACCATCTGTGTAGCACTGTGTCCAATGGATTCAGCACCCCACTCTTTAATGCATGACCTTGGGGTAAAGGTAGGTGACTTTTTGCCACACACAGCATACACAATATAAAGATAGCACCAGGTCTTCTTAAGTAACGGAGGCTCAAAAATACCTTCAGCTGTCTCCCACACAGCTTATATAAGGTATTGATTTGAGTGTGCCAGACTTTGGGGTGGAGAGACCAGTGAGTAAGACGCACTCTGGATAGCTGGGCAAATTAATTCTTAGAGTCTTATCAAATAAATTTTTTTGAAGTTGGAAATGCTGCTACAGTAACTTTTAACATCACTTTGAATTATGACAGTGAAATGACTTTTCAAGGCTGAAAAGTGAGCTCGATAAGTGATTTGAGCGAAGCAGACAACAATACAGCGACCTCACCTCGGCCTGACTCTTTAAAAACACAAACAAAAACTTCTTAATTGCGTCTTTGGTTGCAGTTACTGGAAGAGAGAGTGACAAAATCAAACAAGACTGATATTTTCCGAGCCAATTTAGAATGACATCCGAGATGGGACCGCAGAAATATATAGGGCAGCAAGAGGTCTGATATTACAGTAAAAGAAAAATATTCAAAAGATAGGATACAAAGCAAAACATGAAAAAGGCGAGGAGAAAAAGTGTAGGGAGAAAATATCTGGCACACTAAATGGAATGTATAGAAAGTAAAAGGAGATGTTAGCATCAGCACATCCATATTGTGACAATGAGATAAAGCCCTCCATAACTAATCATTTGAAGAAGACAGCAAGAGAATTTGAAATGTGTGCGATATGAAAGAATGAAAGACACAAGGAACTAAGCTAACCCTATTCCATAAACAAATGAGAAGGACACCCTCTCATTAGAGCTGGAAAATATGGACAAATTCAAATATCACCATATCTTTGACCTCAATATTGATATTGCAAGAACTGGTGCTTTCATAAGGTATTAACACACAAATGTTTTGATCAACACTCATTAGTAATGTGGATATGACAGCAAGTAACAATAAGCAAGCTAGAACAGTCTAGGAAGTTCAGGAAATTGCACGCCTTTACCATAATGCAGCTTTTAAAACCAAAAAATGTCAACACAATACTGAGATATCCAAAAATCCTTATACCAAGTCTAATACCACAATATCAATATGTATCCCCAAGGCCTTCTCATTTCAAAACATTCCTGTCTTTCACACAGAAGTGTGGCCTTCAAGTCGCAGGGATCTCCTCACCGGGAACAGAAAGGGATCTCATGGCCAGACACACACACACTCATAGCTATCAGAGCTACCAGCAACCAAAAGCATTTAGGAATAACACTCTCCAGTCCACATTCAAGTCCTCCATGAGCCAATTACACAAATAAAAGATGATGACTCAGGCAGTGCAACATATGCTGCACAGATCAGTGCATTGTCTGTTATGCCAACCCCGTTGAAAGGAGTGTGCTTCTCCTGCGCCTCTCGTGCTGGCTTGTGGAGGCTATCGTGCTCATTTATAGCGGCAAGGCCATGGATGTGTCTTCACTCATTCCACAAGGGGCATGGCTGCTGCATCGGTGCGGTTTAGAAAGGTTTCAGTTGACGGGGGTTTGCTCGGATGCTAGCTGGGTCTCTCAACATACTTTCAGGAAATGTTATCGTATGTAATGGCTCCTAATGCAGCTCACGTTCTATCAGCAGGGGGGGAACTGTGATAATGGTTTTTAGTATTACTTAGCTATTACTGCTATCATGTAATGAGATGTGATTCTATAGCTCCATACTGACGTTCTGCACCAAAGAGAACTGGATAACTAATGTTCCCTGGAGGAGGAAAACAATGTATAATACCAGATGGCCCCTCTCTGCCTGTTATGGCTTGGTGAAGTGCAGTTTTAGATTGAGGAGATGAGATCAAGCAGGGCAATTATAGCCTTAGGGTGAGGGTGGGACATCACTTGCCTGCTGCAGTCTCATTGCCCTTGACAGACATGATGAGAAAGATTCTTCAGGTTTAGGATGCAAGAACGCAGCCACCCATACTGATGTGTTGCATTTTGTTTCATAAGTTAGGCTACATTTTTAATCCAATTTTTTAAGGATTTTTGTATGTATGGCTATAAAGGATGGCCATGTTGGTAGGTCCACCCGTCCATCTATTCAGCATATCTTTTTTGTTGAGCACAGCCATGCTCCGCACAGGATGAATCCTGTTTTGGTGACATCATCACCCGCACTCTAGCACTACCATAAGGCACAATTCTGGCTTGTCCACAATATTTAAAAATGTTCAGATAACAGTGAAATTTGGTGAGCCCATTCACACTCAACAGAAGATGAACCCGTGACCTTTCCTGTAGCACCACCCTGAGGCCAAAATGTCAACTCTGCACACAAGATATCATGAAATATAATTAGTGGATTGCTGTGATATTTGGTACGTGACTTCCTACTTCCCAAAGGAAGAGCTTTCTTGATTGTGGTGATCCAATGACCTTTCCTCTAGTGACACCCTTGGGACAAAATGTCAAAATTGATAACTCAGATCATTTTTTGCTATTTTTTTGCAATTAGTTACTGCTCTTAGCAAAAACTGAGCCAGTACTGCTCATGCACACGCACACACACGCACGCACGCACACACAAAAACATGAACATAGCTTTCATAGAACAACATTTGTATATTCACTAGGGCAAGACAAGAATACTGTATTTCTGTGTTTCACTATGTTATGATAGGAGAAATAGTACAACTTGGAACAGTGGTACCCTTTAAAGACAGCAGTGTTGTAGAGACCAATCAAGTCATTTTTCTCCACTTGCTCATTCGTCTGTGAGTAGGCCAAATCTCAAATTTCTAATTAAGATTGCTGTATCTTCCCATTTCAAAAAGAGCGTCTGAAAGAATCCACTTCACTGGATATAATGAGATTCTTCATCTCGGTGCTATAATGCCACAGTGGAAAAAGAAGTTTGCCAGTATGACTCAAAATAAAGAGCTCCTTGTTTTGCCCTTTTTAACACTTTACATTATCCATGATGGAAGGAAGAAGAAGAAAGAGCTCCTCTGAATTAAAGCTGCAGGTACTGACCATGGAAAACAATTTAAAAAATATAATTTAACTGAGAATTTTCGTGTCTTGTGCATCCTCTTTCTCGGTTTAAAAACAAGCACGATCTCCAGATCCGCAAAATTACATAATAGGGATAAAGAGCTGAGATGGGAGAATGAAAACTCCGCGTACGCAAAATGCAAAACATCGATCGTTAATTTATTGCTGATCAGTCCTTCTTTACATCTTTAAAGTTCTGTGATGAATCTGTCAATACTCAGCAGAGGTGGGCAAAAACATTAGCACTAGGCTAAATCAGCTTTTCTTGTGTTTAATCTGAAGGCTATGAGTCTTTGCTGATGAACAGAGAGACAGTGAATGTGGAGGTGGATGCTGAAAACCAATAAGTCAATTTCCTGACAAGTGCATCTTAGTCAGCTATTGATTATTTTTCACAATAGATGAGTATCCAATGACTAAACTATAAAGAGAAACAGTTTAACACCATAAAACCTGTCAATGCAGCAGAATCAAATGGTCTATTGCGGAGAGCGGATAAGTTCAAATGAGGCAACTAAATTTTATAGTATTACCTTTCTGTCTTACTGTTTTGTTGATTGACACTGAACACAAATCACTGTAGCACATAAATTATCATGATTTCACTTAGCATCTTTAATCAGTAATTAGTTAGGGCTTGAAAAAAATGATAGATTCCTTTACTAAAAACAAAAAAGGCTGAAATGTTCAGCCTCTTGCGAACAAATGACATCTTGATGATCTTAAAATGTTGGGAGGACTCAATAAGAACGGCTTTTATTTGTAAGGCAAAACATTGCCGACACCTTAGCTACAGAGAGTGACTTAATGGGGCCAGTGGATGAGTGGTGTGCAGGTAGACAGGAAGGGGAAGGGTGGGGGCAGCTGACTGACACACTGTGGATGTGACATCACCCTGCAGGGCTAATGGGAGTGCAGGTGCATGCTGGTCCAGACAGCCGTGCTCAGATCTCATCAGTCAAACAGCATCCTAGCCCCGGAGCATTCGGAGCGATCTAGGGGTGGGTAGAGTGGTCAGCATAGCCACGCAATACCACCAAAGACTTTTTAACTTTTAGCAGGTGTCCCATTTTCTTCTTCAGAGATATCAACATCATTGAGTCCCCGGTTTGCAGAGCTACAGAACTTGCAAAGCTACTGAAGTTTTCAACCCTTATAGATGTCTTTATGGTTAGGAGATGGGATTATAAAGATGCTACCTGCGGTGTGTTTAAGGCCATATAGCATGCACTTTCATCTCTCCAATCAATAACCACATTGAGTGAATACATTGACACATTGCCACAGAGAGTGGAGTGGATGGTTCATCTCAGCCTCTATGCCCTTTTTTTTTTTTGGGATGGACCGAGCAGGGAAATCAAAGAGCAGAATCGGTCTGGCTGGTTGAACGTTTGCACAAAACTGCAACGTTGTAGCAAGGAAAAGGCTGGGTCACTTCACAGTGAGCAGCCAAGAGGAACAGATTGCTTCTGCTCTGCATGATCACAGTAGGGACTGGCCTGAAAGGGGTCTTTGTTCGCCTGGGGGGGAAGCTATAATGGCATGGCTTGGCTGCACAGGGTGGCATGTGGTTTGGTCTAACTGGGACCGGGGTGGCGTGGGAGGCTGTACTTTTTGCTGCAGGCCCTTTCCCCTATCTCTCCAACTTCACTCATGCAGCTCTGGGATGCACTGGCGGCTATGATGTCATTCAGCCTCCCTAGTAACCCCCTGGTAAGCCACATTAAATAAAGCCAATACAAAGTCTGAGATTTAAAAGAAAAGGCTTCATATATTCCTGTCAGTCTGATTTCAATTCTCACTTACTTGTACAAATGCTAAACTTGGTTATTCCCAGTGTTAGATCTTGTATTCATTGTGCTCTTGCATGCATAAACAAGCTTTTCTGTCAATCCCAAGGATAACAGTCAGGAAACCAATTAGCGCGTGCCACAAGGGTTCAGGCTAGGGGGTGTCGTTTAGTTTTCTATAAACCGTGGGTCTGCAAAGCTCTTTGAGACTGTAAACAGTGAGTAAGGGCTATCGCTAAACTTCAACTGGAATGAGGACAATGCTTCACGATGTTGGGTTTGATAGGGAACATCCGTCACTTCAGACAAAAGCACACAGAGGGGTGTGAAACCAGAAGGCGCATGTACGTCAGAACACCATCATCACCCTCTTCATTCACTGCCACTGGGTCTGAGATGGATGAGCTGTCATAAGACTAAAATCTCACAGCCTGCAGGATGGTGCTTCTCCAGTCAGCACAGGGAAACTGTAACTGGAAACCAGGCGATAGATTTTTCAGCATTACACAGTATGAAGCCCTTGGGTGATTCAGACCATACGCCATCAAAATAACAGGGATAAGGGCAGGCAAAACTGATTCATTGGAGGAAATTAAACATGTATTTACATAACAATTAGATGGATGGAAATGCTACATAGAGGATTCTCAACAAAATCAACATGCAGCTCATAAATAACACCAGAGAATTATCTGCCTTCTACAGGCTAAACAACTATCATCCAATGGAACATTGTACAGATTTCATTTTTCACCCTTTTTCCCTGCTGCTACTCACCGCTGTTGGTCTAGTAAGAATGTAGACTACCAAGGGCCCTATTTTCATGGCACTGGCCATAGCATTAACTCAAAACCAAAAAAAGTTATGTAGGATGCTCAACAACACATAAATGTATATGAGTTTGTATATTTGTTCACATACCTGGCAAGTAATCCTATGTCAACGCCCTGAAAGTATCAAAGCACTCATCATTTACATTAAAACCTGCAAACAGGTGTTGACAATAGTGATATTTAATGCCAAAGTGGTACCACTGATCTAAATTTAAAAAAAAACAAAAACAGACGAATTGAACCACTCCACCCGTCTCGCCGCGGGTGAGGCTTAACCCAAAATCCCAAACCAGCAAAAACATCCCAAAACCGGTTTAAAGCTGGAGCAAATGTGCAACTTGCCAGCGTTATGCCAGCATAGTGCCTTAAGTTGGCTTTGTGCCTCCATGACAAGTGTCACCTCCAACGCACATGGACTTGCCAGCCACTCTCTCTTCACCTGACAGCAAAACCTTCCCATGGGAGAACATAACATGCACACAGGTTCATGCACACCCCCCACGCTAAATCTGAAAACACTGTGTGAGCATCCCATCCACACTACACCATACTAGTGGGGTTGGGCGATATGTCAGATTTTTCCTTCCGCCAACTGTCAGCCCAACAACCAACGACTGCCAATACATTCGCTGCAGGGGTTGGCTGGGGGAGTTGGGGTCGGGCTGAGCAAAACTCAGGAGAGATGCAGCAGTGAGACATTTCTCCGTTCTCTCTTTAGAAGCGACTCAGACTGTCACTAAAATGAGAATAGGTGGTTCACCTTACAGGCCCGTTCACCTTAAGTGAGCATGGCCATGTTAGGTTAACCCATGGTCGCTGACTCTGGGGTTAACCCCCTTCACTTTAAGCAAGAAACACGGGAAGTCAGTTTAGGTCTTGAAGAGTTGTAGCATTTATTCTCTGGCAAATAGCCTAAACTTTACACACATTGCTCTGCTACAGTCACAGCTACACTGCTAACTTCATACTTTCTGCTCCATTCCCCAGCCTCAGCATCTCTTGCCTTTTTGTCTCTTGACTGCACACTCACTAAAGACACAATCTATGCACTGAGGTATCCTTTAAAGGAGCTATGCTACTTCCATCACGGAAAAAACAACCAGCGATAGACTCAGCCTGTCACTGATAATCAATATATTCATCCAATCACCCAATCTTACCTACTAGCATCTGCACCAGAATACCCAAAAACACTTTAAATCCACGATCACGCATTCACAAGCTTACGCAACTTAACATCTGTGCTAAGATGTTCAGTCACAGAGCAGGCTTCAAACAGTCATTGTCTTTCAAAATATTCAGTATCTCCAGTATCTCCCACCCTTTCAGTCAATTCTGTGTGTCATTTTTTCATTGTTATTGAACAACAGCAGGCTTGGGTTGACTGATTTAGACTTTGAAGAGTGAAAGTGGGCCTAGGAGCCCAGTTGTTGCCATCCCACGGAAACAAGACAACAACTAAATCTGTTTTAATCCTGCCAAATGAGGCTCTTGCTTCCATTTAACTTCCCTAATTATTAAATTCTTCTAATAAAATCTTAATCCCTGCTCTGGGATGAATGGAAAACAAATGACAAGAGTCTTTTGAGATATCGATATGATGAGAGAGTGTAGATGGGGAACATCATCATCCATTCATGTTTATTATTTTAATGAAATTATGAGAGACAGGGGGATGATGAGTTCATCCCATGGGCAGATCCCACGGGCCATGTAAAACTTTTCTGTGCCACCAGAGTCCAAAAGGAAAGGTGGATGAACAAAAAATCCACCTGCATTGAAATACACACACACACACACACACACACACACACACAGGCCTTGATCATATAATATTTGTAATTATCATCTTAGTTTGCCTAAATATTAAGACTTAGTCCCGGTAAAGACACCCCCTTCCCTGTCTCGCCTCTCGCAGCATTCCTAAAATGTAAAAATGTAAACATTTATAGTCTGATATTAGCCTTCTGATGCAATTTTGCAAAAAATTATTTACAGTTCCCCAAATTAGACAGCTCTGGAGTCATCTTCTAAAGCCCTACTTGGATGGGATAAGTTTTCAGGACAATGTCTGTAAAGTAATAATCATCACAGGACCTCTGTAATGAATTTGGCCCATTCAGACGTGATAAAGCATCTCCATAATAAGCGTCAGTGAAAAAACAAATGGGCATATCAAGTCCATCTACACACTGTCGTCACACCAAAAATGTTCTATGAATCTTATGTAGTTTCCGCTAATTTACCTAAAATTTCAAAGTTTACACAACAATTCATGCATTTATGTAGACAGTGGTCCTACTGCAGCCAACCAGGTGCATAAAAACCCTGCTGCCTACTACAGAAAAATCACTTTAAGCTGCCACAAGCATCACCCTGTGACAAGTCGATCAACTTTTGAACATCTTTTGATGGCCTTGCTTTTCTGTGTACAGTCAGATAATAATTATGCCATGAACTCAGGCCAAAAAGAATTTTCATTATCCATTATCAAAAGACCCCAAGGAATAAAACTGGGAAGAGGAGGTGGCACAATATGTTACAAGGATTTGAATTCGCACAAGATTTGTATTTCCTAGGGTTATTTTCACAGAGCATTTCACACTAGGTAAAAGACACTGTAATTTTTGCTGACACGGGAGAGCGCAGTCCGTAAATGTTACTGAGATGGTGAATTTGGACAGGATTAAAATAGCAGAGATGCTTTGGTAATTATTACATTACACCACCTCCCACAATAAAACTAATCCCATCTGAAAAGGGCTTGTGTCATTTGAAACTGAATGGAAGTGAGCCCCAGAGGTACAGCAGAAATTATTTAAAATGTCTCAAATCATGGCAAATGTATGTAAAAACTGTCACAATTAATATTACAGGGGTAAAAATGTGGAAAAAAGAGTAAAAACTCAGATCACACTGGAATTGTCCTCTAGTGCAGGACATGCAGGGCGGGAGATCAGAACTCCTTCAGGTCTGAAATATTATATTATTAATATTACATTCACAAACATGTCGGCGCCATTGTTATTGTGTTATTGCTCTGACTTCTGAATCAAACTATGCAGCTATGGAGCTAGCCAGCAAATACACACCTTCCCAGCCACAGGATCTTGGGAAATGGTGTTTTCCAATTTGTGATAATTAAATTCTTCACCCTCTTCTTATTAAAAGGTTAGATTGTGCATTTTTTGCATTCAGTGGATGCTGACTGTAAGCAGTATATATGGTTACATCTACCTAAGCCTGCATAGCTACCAGGGTTGAGACATCCTTTAAGGAGAAAGTTAATCATTTATATCACTATACACACACATATACCCTCACGCTGCTGCCTATAATCCTGAGTGTTAAGATGTCACAGCAGCAGTTAGTGCTGTCAGCTCCAAGAACTAGACTCTATTAAAATAAAAATAAAGAGAAGGTCAAAAGGCCAAAGTCCCTTCTTCGTCTCCCCTTGGTAATAAGAAACCGTGATTAAATAAAGTGACTGACATGGAAATCAGATGAGGATGAGACTTATATGGGTGACCGAGGTTTCCTAAATGTGCCTTTCGCTTTTGGAAAGACTGAATATAACCATATTTTCAGCATTTCACCTTTATTAGATTTGACAAAAAAAAAAAAATGAGGCCACTTTAGTGCCTAAACCTAACCTTCCCTAACCTTTACCAAGTCGTTTTGGTGTCTAGACCTAACCAATGTGCCACTGACACGCGGTAAAAGGCTGGAAAGCCTTGGTGCATCTCATACAGACGCCAAAGGGTGCCTTTTTTTTGTCGGTAACAGACACTGAAGGGGCGTGACAAAGCCTGGGATGAGAACGGATTGCATTTTCAGGCTAAAATGGACAAAAGATGTGACTGGTGGTGCATGGCTGAAGAGGATGTCAGTGTACCCAGCCACAGTTTCTCTAATGTGCTCTGCCACAAAAACAGCCATAATGAATGCATCATTATTTAACCTTGTGACATGAAGTCCAGTTGCTTAACATCTTGTATTTGTAGCTGCTGCCTGGGTCAGGCAACTCATCAGTCCACTCTGAAAGGTAATTACAAATGGGGAAATGCTTCTGGGCGTACGGCTTTTAGTTTTACTCATGATTAGGCTTTTAGTTTTTCTTATAAATAAATGACCAAGGCCTGGTTTTCCCTCAGGGACTATTAGACATCTGTATAAATTGGCGTGGAGCATGAAGAATTCATAAAATGTGCAATTAAAACATTTTTTCTATATTTCACTGCTTTGCCATCACCATTTCTCCAAAATGTGCAAATGCATGGGTCAAAATTTCTGTAAAGGGGGGGTGCATCAGTAGCTCACTTGATAGAGCGAGTACGTGGCCTGGGTTTAAATCTGAGCCCAGGCGTTTTGCTGCATGTCATCCCCTCTCTCTTCTGCCTTTCCTGTCCCTCTCTACCGTAGCTATTAAATAAAGCACTGATTAAAAAAAAATATCTAAAAAGACATTTCTGTAGAGGTATACATATTCAAATTTCTTTTTTATAAATTCCAACTTTTGCTTGTAAAGTGTATAAAGTGTATTTACATTTATGAACAAGTCCTCCCTTATTTTGCTAAAGAGTTTTGAGGTGAGGCTTCAATAAAGTAACCAGATTGGTGGTCAACAATTTTGACAAGAAGGCAGAAAAATAAGTGGCTTTTGCAATTCATAAGTCTTCTATTTTCCTTCAGCTGCTCCATATTTTCTGTTTACTTGTGTGTTTTAATTCAGTGACAGCAGGGATGTTGTTGTTTGTTCTGAATTAATCAATAGGCAACGTGAACTCGTACTAACACATACCGAGGTCGACACACCCTTGAATCGATGTCACCAGAAAGTCACTTTAAAATAAAGTCTACGATTCACTTGAGTCCCAGGGAGAACTGGATCTCCAGCAAACCACCAGCCCAGAGCCCAAAACGCTGATCTCATTACCACCATGCAGTCGGGCTTTTAAATGATCAGGGCCCCCTTTCGGCGTGCCTCTGAGCACGTCATCCATCTGCTCCACTGGGATTCAGTCCTACTCTCCTCGCCCTGAGCCCACTGGAGCACCAGCGCTGGATTAGCAGAATGTGCTAATGCTGCACCCTTCAGGCACTAATTACTGTACCAGAACAAGCGGATTTTCATCTGCAGGCTGTTTTGCTCACTGTGATGTGCACAGCGCTTTCTGTTGTTCTGGTGTTCTGACTTGTAAATACAGGATGGGAAGCGGCCCTTTGTTTAGGGAGCTGAAATGAGAACTTCAAGAGTGACAGCTCTGATAAACCCTCCCGGAAGAGCCGCATTGGTACTTCCAGATCAGTGGACTACGCTGCTTTGAAATCTGTCAACTTGCATGGGAACTATGCTGATGACTTATAGATGTAGATTGATATGAGAGGCCCAAAGCAAAAGCATTAGGAACATTAGGAATAATCATTAACTCATCAACATAATAAGCTCCGACTCAATCCAGATTGCCTTTCTCCGT
The DNA here is from genome assembly GCA_900302555.1 of Myripristis jacobus. NCBI lineage: Eukaryota > Metazoa > Chordata > Actinopteri > Holocentriformes > Holocentridae > Myripristis > Myripristis jacobus. The sequence goes on from OMLB01019078.1 coordinate 67,338, forward strand.
GTCGTGATAATGCCGTAATGAGTGCAACTGAAGGTGAGCGAGGAAAAGGGATATGAGGTGAGACACATAGCCGGGAGCAAAGAGAGTTTGGGCAAACATTACACAGCACACCTTGGGAGCGATGACGAAATGAGCAGTTGCCATGGAGATGAGGTGCTATAGCATCCCAGAACTCCAAGGACATGGAAATGCCATCTTCCTTAACTGCCACTCAGGAACGCCAGAGATAAAGGGGAACGAAAAATCACAGAGTTGGAACGGACTACCGCATGTCAACTCAACCTTTATGTGGTTCATGCAAAGGCATTTTGATCCGCAAGATCAAGCGGTTCTTCGTGACATTTTTCTCTCGTCAACATATAAAAGCAAAAACGAAATACCTTAGAAACATTACACCACACACGTTTCACACCAGGAGGATTTTTCACATGCAACATACAACAAAAAGTAGACCCCTAATCTTCATGGTTCATTGGACTGAATTCTAAATGTGGAATGTTTTCCCATAATCCTCTCAGGCTAGCGGTTACATAAAACATCTTGATTGAGAAATAATCCACTACGGGATATCAGAACAGGGTCACAGTGAAATAAACCTGCAGAGTGGGCTGTGATCTAAACATAACGGACTGTGGTGGAGGCAAGTAGAAACGGGGATTGCAGCAGAGCACGGCCAGAAAAACCTGGATTAGACCAGCACAGACGAAATCAAATAGCTGTTCATGCTCAGTGAGGAGCACCTACTTTATGGTCAACTCAGATGATAGCCAGGGTTGATCAGATTGTCTTCCATTTACAAGACCAGTGTTTAAAAGGCAGCAGCAGTATACTTAATGGCAGCTTTGAATGCCTCTCACATTTCATACTCATATGCATTTTATTTCTGCTGCTTCTGTGACCTTATTCCCTTAAATCCCTTAAAAGGAACGGGGTGTCCATCAGTCTTTCCCCAGCGTTGACACACTGACAGATTTGTGGCCGGGCCTAAAGAATATTATGTCATTGGTTGTCTACCATGCCCCCTCCCTCCTTCTCTGAGTGTCTCCCCGCAGACTGACTCATCAGCCAATAACCTTGACAAATGACCTTGAACGCCCACAGTCAGCATAGAGATACTGACAAGATTTACAAAGCCGTATAGATCTGGCATTCAATCTCCCCCATCTGTGACGTTCCTGCTCGTGAAGGACCACCGACCTTCATATGTTGGTGATTCACCAGCTGAACATCTACCGGGGGCTTTTGACTAAACCAGTGGGTTGGTGCACTATAGAAATGTAATACTGCATAGCTACTGACTCAAGGCAGTATTAGTGTTATGCTGTACCGGTCCTGCTGGTGTTATCCTGTCTCATTGGCCAACTAGTCAACTAGGCCCGAAAAAAAAGCCACAATATCTGGTTTCTTTAGATTTGTTTTGTGAATCCTGTCAGTGAATCCTGTGTGAAAAACAAAACAACCATTACATGCCACCATGAGGGCAGGGCGACATGGACAAAATCAAATGTCACAATATTTTTGACCGAATACCTCGATATCAGTGTTGAGAGGGTGAATGTTTGTGGTTTCACGAAATGTTTGCGCAAGAGATTTTTTGATAAACAGTCACCAGAGATGTGAATATGATGACAAAACAGGTTGAGCATCCAGGTTGAGAAACTGGATCCCTTAACTGTCATGAGGCCTTTAAAACTAGGATATGACATAATCCAAAATGATATCTGTATCATATCGATATATTGCCCAGCCCTAGACAAGTTCAGTATTTTTTTAAATCAAGGTAGTATTAAAATGTCGATGCCCATCATTTATTACTGTACAAAGCACAATCGCACCACTAGCTTGAGTGATGAGAAATCTACCACTCTGCTGGAGCGTCTTACAAGCTTTCAATCTAACAGGACACTCATTTTTGAGCCTTGAAAATAAATGCCTTTTTTAAAAATGGGGAATGCACAACACAGTTATACATCTTGAAATTGTCCACCCAAGAAATGGTTGCAAAAGGTGCCTTATAACAAGTTTTATTTGTCTTGTATACATCCATAACACTCTGCTACTGACTCATTATGCTGTGCTAATGCTGCGTTCTTTGAACTCAGACCTTTAAATTTTCCTCTTGTACATTTCCAACCTGCCACAACATGGCATTCACAGTGTCAGCTCCAGAAAAATGGAAGCTCTTTTACTGGGTGTTTTCCGTGGAATGAAAATTCTGACTTTCTCCTTCTTGGGAGCATCCATTTATTCCAAGTTAACACTATGAATGTCAGTTTCTCGTTACCATAGAGCAGGGAAATTGCGCTATGTTGTAAAATAAGTAGATTTGTTAAAAAAGAACATTTTAACATTGCCTGGGTTGAAAAATGCTAATCTAATCCTTTAAGCATCTACATTACTACCAAGTAAAAGCATGCATTTTGAGGACATGGTGCAGCGATGAATATAGAGAACCCAGTGGGCTACAAAGGGGGTCTTTATTTTGTTCATATACCAAGCTGGAATATATGCTATGAGCAAAGTAAATTCTTGGCGCTCCAGTGTGTATTACCGATAGCTTTAAATAGCTGCCCAGCCATGACAGAGAAGGAGCAGATTCTGTCAACACAATCTGTCTCCCACCACTCAGGTAAACAGACAGTGTATCACAGCACGATCAGCATTCTGGTAAAGCTCCGGATCATCCTCTACAGTGGAAAGCCTGACTAAAGTACCAAAGACATGCACTCTCCTCTGATGCAAAGTGACAAACAGAAAGGATTATTTGTTGTTATTTGATAGCAGCCATGACAGGGTTAAAGGCATTCTTGACTGACGCGGGAGTGATAGATGCAGAAACAGGCAAGAAACATATAGATCTGTGTGCGTTAACAAAGTCCTTGTCGCATGCACCCTGATTCCTGGACCCCGGGAACACTTCTTTGTGATAAATCAAATCAAGGTGATGTCTGGAGTGAAAGAAAAGGGCAATGAAGTATTGACTGTGAAGCCTGGCCAGCTGTCTCGGTCCAAACAGGGCCTGACAGTTGGTCGGTAATTACTGCACAATTCGCACAAGGGCACAGCCTTGGCAAAGACTCAAACGCTCATATTTTGCCCACACTACAATTCAGAGAAATGAAAGTTCAACACTGAGTGAAACTTTATAAAACATTAAAGACATGAAATTAGCAGTCATCAGCCTTGGCTTTTTTCAAGGAGAAGTACATTTGCTTTGAGTTATATAATTGCCAATGCATTGCCAGTTTCATGGTGAAGTACAGTAATTCATCCCTGGTATTCAGAAGAACATACATAATTCATATCTTCACTAACATATTATTGAGCTACTTGCAACGTTCAGTAACATCCTTGCTGAGGTAATGATCTAATTAATGTAAAAAAAACAGAGGATGTACAAGATCATCTTACAATTCCCTCACTTCCCTGAGGGCTGAATGTTGACTGTCAAATCTACTACACTGTTGCTGTTACTCTTAACGATTGCTGCTTCCAACTGGATATGTCGTTACTCAGAGATCAGGTTGTAAATAAAACTGCCAAAAGTTTCTTTGGGACAACTAAATGTCAAGCTAATGTAGGCTTTTGACTGAAAAGTCAAAACCACAAAGTTGATGCAGTAAATACAAGTTAATGCAGTCATTAAGCTTACTGCCAGTGGTTACTTGCGCAGATAATCTAATAATCCTTGCTGGGCCACATTTTCAATATGTGTCACAGCACTCGTCATCCATGATTGGCATCACAATTTGGCCTACAGCTGTAACAGGCCAGCCTCAGACCGCTCCTACCTACAGTGAGTAGATCGGTAATGGGATGTCCAGAAGGGTGCCCCTGGGGCTTTCCATAAAGCTGTGCTGCCACTCTGTTAGGTACTCTCATTCATTATAGAGGCCAGTTAATGCTTAAAGTATGGAAGGCATTTCAGGAAAGCCCACAGGAGCCACGGAGGAGAGCGATGGTCAAGGGGGATGCTGCAAATGAAACTCAGCGATTCATTCAGATGATGGGAAATTTATGTCTCTGCTGATCCCCACACTGAGAAGATACAAGCGTTAAGCTGAGTCAAGTTTATTTATAGTTTTTTTTTTCTTAAACACTGGAGAGATGAGTCAAGTTTGGTAAACCAAACTAAAGAATCAAGCAATTACAGATTAGCCTAAGTAATAGTAGTAACTGCAGCAAACTACCATTTAAAAAATGTAGTTTAATGTTGGTTCAATCAGGGAAACTACCTGCACCGCCTTCAGGGGCTCACTTTTTGCTTCTTCTCCTTCCACACTACCCTATCAGCAGCTGCCATAGTTTTTTTACAGGTTCTTCGTGTGCTATCCAAGATTCAGCTTCATTTCCTTCAGGATCATTCAGATATTTTCCATTTCTTTTAAGGCACTCCCTTTAGGATACCTTCTAAGGTGACCTATCAGTTCATCTGCCTGCCGATCTACTGTATATCATCCAGAAAACCAATGATAATCTCTGCTTGCCACACACACAGTTGTCTCTCTGTACATCTACCCTATTCATTTTGTGTCCATGTTGTCATTTCAGCTCCGGTTCATTTGTGTAAGCAGTGAGACGGAGGCCGGAGCTAAAAAAAGATGCCGAAAACATCTGCATTGTGAGACCACTTTAAATCCGCTAATGACTAGAAGGCTGAGTGTCAGATGTGCAAACAAAAATTATCGCATCATGCCAGCATGTCAAGTTTGCTAAACCATCAGAGGCAAATCAAAATAAATTACTGCTGGGGAAAAACGTTATTTATGTTTCACTGCAAGCTTCTTACATTGTGGGAGAGATCTCTGTGTGTGTTTGGAGTGCGCTCCACTGTAGCCTGATATTTGTTTTCATCGGCCAGTTAATTTATAGTGAATACCTGAGTTATCATCATTAATAAAACAAATATTTAAAAAATAGTATTTGGGACAGCCCTAGATTGTTATTATTATTTGTAGTAGTAGTAGTAGTAGTAGTATCAGTCATAGTAGTAGTAGTAGTAGTAGTATCATTCCATGTGTTCCAATGGAGAGTTTTATCCTTTCATGGTCTAAATGATGTTTCATATGCTTTTCCACCCTAGAAATTAATTCTATGGCAAACATACATGTCATTTTTGGTTTAACAATTGCCAAATTTAAAAATATAGAATTTCGTATTGGCATGAAATGCTGTCTGTTGGCAGCTTCAATCCAAAATATTCAGCCTTTGAAATCCCATATTGGTTGAACCCTGGTTGAACCTCCTTCCCTCCTTACACTCTGTACACCTGAAAGAAGAAGCTGCTGCAGCTCTGCCTAAGTTCACTGACTCACATCAGCATGGCACACATCAGGTACAGCTGAGGGTATACAAACATGACAAGAAACAGCTTGGGTGAATGCAGCTTGTGAGCTACGAATGAAAAGCGCGAGCGCGTGAGTATATGAGGAAGAGTAGCAGAGGAAATCTATTAAAATTACATAAAGCTGTGAGCAGGCTTGGGAAGTGTCACAAGTTGATCACACCGCGAGAGAGACTGTAAAATTGTGGCACAGTAGAAAACGCAAGCAACACAATGAACAGAAGATACGCTGCGCCGATTCCCCCTAAAGAAAGGTGTTTCTAGGGAAGCTGCGGACAGATCCAATAATAATCGTCACAGAATGAGTTCATGATTCATTAGCGTTGCATTGTGCCTGAAGCAGCATGTGGGCGGAGGTGTCTATGCCAACTCCTCTGTAGAGTTTATTCTCCATACTTGCACTGCGAGGAACGGCTTCGCGCTAAAAATAGCCGAGCTCACCACAGGCTGGACCGCAGCACAGCATCATCAGCACCATCAGCATCCCCGCAAACCACACAACACCTATTGATCTCCGTATCGATTGGACAGATCTATGCTCATTGAATTCCAGTTAAGACAGCTCATGCAACGTATGGATTGTTTAAAATGGTATTGGCCGCTTGCAATTTTACAACTTATGCCCTTTGCGCACGTAAAACCCTGAGGCAATAATAGCAGAATATTGTGTAAATGTAATATTTGGCATAAAATACATACAGTTGCACAAGCAGGAGGGCTGAGCAATATATTGGTATTTTACTGATATTGTAGCATGAGATTAGATATCATCTGGGATTTCACATATCATAATACAGTGATATGGCATAAATGATGTCTTTCCCTGGTTTTAAAGACAGCATTACATTAAAAGGATGCAATTTTCTCAATTTATTAGACTGTTTAACCAGCTCTAATGTTTGTATCTACCTGCTTGGTCATTATATCCACATTGTCTGTGTAAATGTAATATAAAGGCACCAACAGTCATCCCTCCAATATCGTCACAACATTAATTTATTTGGTCAAAGATATCATATTTGATGTGGTACATTTTCCAAAGCCCTAACTAACAGTCCACGCAACTGCAGTTTGTCTACACAAAACAGACAAAATGTGTATGTGAGATGTGTGTGTGTGTGCGGTTTTTGTAATGTCCTTTTACTGTTTCACACTGTAAGACTCTTTATTGAAACAGCTCTCCCCTCTTGCACTGAATACACACCCACAGAGGCCTGGGGGCAAACAATCACTCTTCCCCTCCGAATGAGTGGGGAGACTGACGTGCTGGGTAGCTGAGCAAACAGCCCCTTTATTCCCCTCAGCGGCACCTGTCTCCTTCCCTGGGGACAGTGGGAAGCTCCAAGAACACCATTTATTGAGAAAGAGAGCGGGAAGCACCGCTGTTGAAACAATCCCCTCCAGACTCCCATTCTGCTGCCATATGGCACACCTCTGCCTCTCCACTCAGCCAAAACACAGACAGCTAAGACACAGAGCTGCCACCCAAGGATAAAGTTATTAGCGCCTGATGTCTCTTGTTTGGAACAACACAAATACGGTTCATTCTGAGTGCCACCACAGCTCATGTCACAGGCACACAACTCTGATCCGTGGATCGTTTCATCTAAGGATGGGAGCACACCAGTTTTGCCAGATGCATCATGTTAAATTGTAATTCGCCTATCATGATAACCAGTTTTAATTTTAAAAATAAGGGTTTTTACAGTACACTACCTACTGTCTAGCATTAATCAAAGCCAGCATCAAGCCAGTCAATTCTTCTTACTGTCCTTTGTCTGTGCACACACACTTCACCTGATGCTGGGCAATATGGACAAAATCAAAAATCTCAATATTTTTGACCAAATACATCAATATTGATATTGTGATGATATTGTAAGGATGACTACTACTAAGATACCTACGAGTGAGATTTTTGCTAAATAATCATTAGTAATTAGTATGTGGTGTCCAAGCAGAGACAAATATCAGAACGGCTAGAGCAGTTCAGAAAATTGCATCCCGACTGTAATGCAGCCTTTAAAATCAGGAAACGACAACACGCATGCCAAATCACAGTATTACGATATCTAAAATACATATCCAGCCTGAAATCATGATATCAATATAATATCGATATATTGCCCAGCCCTAACATGACATGTATCCTCAAGTGCTGTGTGTCTGCAGGCTCCATTAGCCTCCAGAGGATCATGTTGGCTTCTTAACTCCATTTTAAATAACCCACCCAATATATTTGCTTCAGTTAAACCCAGCACTCATTCAATTAGTTATTAATGTGTTCGAGTTAGAGATAAACTACTGGTAATCTTCTCAAGATAACCCCTCTCTGTTTATACAAATTGTGCAATTATTTTAATGCAGTTTAAACAGTTCATAATTTTGATAATTTACATTTTCAATTCAAAACATGATGGTTATCTTGATGATTTAGCATTAACATCATTTAACATCTTCAGGACATATTAAAAATACCACAATAATTCCAAAAACTACAATAATTTTGATGCTAATAGTTACGATTTTGAGTCGGATCAGAGACATGCAGGCAGCCTAGTTTTCATCTTAAGTGCATTCTTATTCAAAGTATCTTCCCACTGTGTCTTATTCCATATCCGCTGCTTAATCCAAGTCAACGTTGCCATCATAATCCCAGTAATCTTACATTTGACTATTAATCAAGACCTCCGATAACCCAGAATCATTCATTTCATTTCAGTGCCCACCTGGAAATCTCAAAATAAAGAAAAGACAAGAACTGGAAGCCTTAAGAGCAGCAACTCTGTTTTTACACCAGAGAGGAGGGAGAGTGCATCTGGCTGCTCAGAAGACATCAGATGCTCTATTCAGTCAGTCATGATACAAACGCCCCCAGAGAGACATGCACACTGACAAACATATACATGCACTGCTGTCAAAACCCGAAGCCAAAGCCTGAACACCGAGGCTTGTTTCTCAAAATTCTTGAAATTATGAAGCTCCAACTCGCCATGAGTGCATCACCAACATTTTTCTCCAGACATTTCCCTGTTGTTCAGAGCTCACTGTGTTCCGAATGTAATTTTTTGTGATATGTGATTGGTGCCTGTCACGACTATAAAAATTACAGTGCAGTAAACCGAATTTTCTGAGCTAAATGAACCTGCAATTGAGTCCTCTATGTCCTTACTACTGTTAGCCAGTGAGGCGTGCAGGCAGGGCACTCTCTTTTGCTCCCACCCCACCAGCTCACCCCCACAGTCCTCCTGGTGAAACCTCAGAGGACAAAGAGTGCAGGCTGAGACAGATGGAGAGGAGAGGAGAGGCGAGGACAGGAGAGGACAGGAGAGGGCAGGAGATGGAAACTCACACCTTAACAAGCCAGGAAAGAGCACAATATCTCACCTGAACTGATCTGTGGCAGAAATTGTAATGGTTCTTGATCCACCAACTTGGGACTCAGAGCCTTCCTTGTTTTCAATCTAACCACCTAATCAAGAACTAATTTACATCAGGACACCAGTTAAACACAATTAACTTCCAGTGGCGGGGCTGAAAACCTGCAGTACTCTGGGTCCAGAGCACCAGGACCGAGAACCACGGAGACAGAGCAGATTACACATTGCTCCCTTTCAGTGGTGAATGATGCTGTTGTATGTTGATTAAAAAGTCCCTGAACATTAGTAATTCTACAATTAAAGAACAGCAGATATTTAATATCAGAGAAGTGAAACATGCAGCCTGTGTAAAAGCCTTCCTCAGGAGGAATAAAACAAGGGAAAACCATCTTAAGCTGTCCAGATTACTGCAGAGACAAAGCAGGCAGCCAACAATGGTGACTGCTGGCTACGGCTGAAGGTAACAAAGCTGAACGCAAACAAAAGCAAACAGAACAACAGCCGCCACATTTTCAAGTTTCGAAAAGCAATCTAAAAGCATAACAATGAGTTTAAACTGACAAAAATGAAACTGCTGCAATCTGGTGTTGTAAAACATCTGGTTTTACCTTAATCCGGGAATTTGAAACAAATCTTCTACTAGAAAGCAAAATTACCACAAACAATTTGAATTGTTTGGAATATTTTTTTTTTTCCAAAAACAGATGACAGACACTTCTGAAAAAACAAATAAATAAATTGAAAAATGAATGTACTGTGCGATGCCTCACGTCTTGTCAAGCCAAAATGGTGAATGTGAATGTTTTTCCTTGATATTATTTGGGGGGGAAATGTGGTTTCTAGATATTAATTCAACTGGAAACATGTTTTTGAAAATGAACTCTTCAGTGGGGAAAGTAAAATAGCCATTTCAGACATACGCCATTCACCAACTACTGAAAATCCTACAATCTCCTAGCAACATCAGCACACAGATGAGTGCCTTTAAACTACCACTAACACAAAATGAAAAACTAAACTGAATCACATATTGGTGACAGAGCCTCATTCACGTTTATCAAATCCAATAAATTACAGAATTCATTAAAGACTGGATATAAGCGCCTTTTCATGACAGCATGATCTCTAGTTTTTTGTTATTTTTTGATGAGAAAGCACTTGCTGAATCAAGCCCACCCCTGCAGTGGCCAGCTGGTTTTGTGGTTGTGGCTTGATGTGTATTTCCACTGGCTGGACTCTTTGTCTCCTGCGTGTGTGTGTGTGTGTGTGTGTTTGTCTATCTCCTCTCCAGAGACACTCATCTCTGACTGCTGGGCTGACACACACACAAAGGAAAAGGAGAGTGATTGCATGAATGAATAGGTGTTGTAAGTGTAATCTGCAGGCCCAGCCACACGTGCAACAACAGACGCCGTCCAGTCGCTAATCACCACGGCAGTCTTTATTTGAATGCAAGATGGAACGACTGCTGATATGACATGCAAATATATAAAATACACACACACAGTACAGCACACACACACACACAAATAATGACTCTCACAAGGCAACTCAGCGCCTGTCATCTTTGTACCCAGTGGAAAACAAAACCCTACTCCCGAGAAAAATTACCAGATGTGGGTGGCAAATTAGACGTAGATGAATTAAACATTCAGGGGAGATTTTTCAACTCTGAATACCAAAACAATCGTCCCACCTCATCTCAACGTCGTGCTGCACCAGTACACACAGCTCGCTCTCTCTCTCTCTCTCTCTGTCTCTCTCTCTGTCTCTCTCTCTCTCCAAGCTGCTTTCTCTGCCTTTTGCAGCTTTCATAAGAGGATTTGTTAAACTGTATGCCGTGGCACACCTGAGAGAAAGGGAGCTTTGTCACTCTTTTGAACCCGGAGATAAAAGACGGCAAATGAGAGCGAAAGTGAGATCCTCAGAGAACGAGCAGACCCTCGCGCTCTCGGTGCAGTTCAAGTGGCCCTCCTCACAGCTCCCGGCCAACATCTGGACAATGATGACAGGATCTTGTATTCCTCTTCGAGCTGCACACTCATTTGTGAGAGTGGCTTTTCTGCAGAGGCCAACTCTGTGTTGCTCAAGATCAGCCACCCTCCATCGTGGTAAACAACATGAGCCTGAAAAGCACATTCTGCCAGTTTCCATGATTTCAGAGGGGATAGTTACTGTGATCGTCAAACAGAGCATAGCACCCAAGTGTGCTCTTAGTGTTTCCTTCCTCCCACATTTCATTACAAATGAAAATTATGAATTATTCCCAATATAATTTTTCTTCATTGGCAGACTACTGCTGTAAACATTACATTCCACTTCACCCCTTAGCATCCCGCAACCATCTTGCTTTGTGACATGTCCTGCAGAGCTGAAATAATCAGTAGATTACTCAATTAATTACAGTTTGAGTGTT
>OMLB01019078.1:78510-94394 GCA_900302555.1 Myripristis jacobus
AACATTTTTTTTTTTTATTTTATTTTATTTTATTTTATTTTATTTTATTTATTTATTTTTTTGGCTGCTGGTCATATTAAGTCTGAAGTCATTTAAAGACACCACTTTGGGTTCTGCTGACTTCCAATGAGAATTTGTCAGTATTTTTTTTTTACACTTTACAGACTAAAGGATTACTCCATTAATCACAAGAATGATCAATAGCTTAAGTGTGAGTGAAAATAATTGCTGGCTGCAGCCTTTCACTGCAGGAACTAGAAAAAGGCTGAACCACGACATGAAGGGATGCACCTGGTCAGCAAGAAGTTTTAAACACACTGTGCTGTTCAAAAGATGATCATTTGGCTCTAAGGGGCCTAATGTGTGCCAAAAATATTCCCAACAGGTGACATCAGCATGAATTCTCTCTGTTTTATGCGACATGCCAACGTTACCATCAGCATGTTGCAGAAACCTGGATTCGCTGGATCTGGTGGTGCTTCTCGACTTCTGCTGTTGGTCATGACAAGCCTTATAAGCTCTGTACCGTCACCGTCTGTGTTCAGTTATTATATTTTTTGTTTGCATTTATTCTTATTTTGATAGCACCTACTCTTGTCTGGGATTTAACAATATTTTCTATCTTTTTTCTTTTACAACTGGTCGAGAACACTCTTACCAAGATGAGCCAAAGCTTCGTCACTTGGCTCAATACAAACCACAGCATTACAATCAACTCTGATCTCAGCTGCTGAAGTTGTTTTTTTTTCCTTCTTAGAAAGCTGCCCTTATATAGTCTTTAGGAGGCATTACCTTATGCTAACAACAAATGCTCAAATACACACCAGTTCTCAGACAGGTGGGGTGCATCATTCAGCACACCTGGATAAGAGCAGATTTGGATGGTTAAGAACGTTTGGTGCGATCTGGAACTGACCTCTCTCTTTTTCTCTCTCTCTCTCTCTCTTAACTGAAAAATATGAGATAATAGCCATTTTTGAGGTGCTTCAGACAGCACAACTGGCACACCTGGCAGCAAGTAAGTATACAACATTCAAGGTTGCTTAAATTATACATCTTATGCATTATAGCATTTCGTCAACCTGTCTGCATGCTTTGTACTTAGGCTTTATTTAGACATTACTCACTGTCTGGAATGGGGACATGTACAAAGTATATTTGTATATACTGTACATATAAGTAAGAGAGACAGACAGAGAGAGACGAGCTATGTCCAGCACAGACACTGGAGGACCTGACAGCTTTTCGCCAGCATGAAAGAAGATGAAGAGGACAAATTAGAAGATAAGTTACAGATTATATTTTTCTGATGATTCTAGTCACAATAATACATGGTAACCAGTGCCTCCATCTCTGGAAGCCAAATCCTACAGAGGAGCAGGACCCATGAATCAAGCTGCCTCTCCAACTTAATAAAACTCCATTGAGCCACAAATCCAGTTTGTACAGGCAGAGCCGGTCGAGAAGCTGTGATGAACCCCAGAATAGGCTTTGACTTGCCCTTTGAAAGCAGCAGCTCATCCTCGGTGGTGAGCTACAGTATGATATTTTTTTCCGCAGCATCAGAGTGAGAATCCCATAATGTGCACTCCTCTTGGAAAAGCACTAGTTAGTCAAAATCGACAGAAATGGAGCAGCGTATCTGCGTGTGAATTATTTCTTGTTTACATGATAGGCCACAGCATAGCAAGTGCTTGTGTAACGAGGTAGGCAAAGCGGGGGTTTATGAAGTGGCAGGCAAACTGTAAGAAATTAGTTCTTGTCACAAACCCATCAACAATATTCAGATATCCGGCACTGACATGGTAACAGCAAATCATCTGTCTTAACTTCCTCCTCTATGAACAGCAGTGCCCACACTGAAACCATTACAGTGGAGAGATCCCACAGAGCATGCAGGGACAGAAGCAAACAGGATCTGCAGGGTCCAGGCAAACGGATGGAGGATGAAGGCGATGGCAGAAAGTGGGGAGGAATGAGATGGCAATCATTAGCTCAAGAAACCCGGCAGCGGAGTGGAACCATGAGGCTTGATGATACAGAGAGAGGTGACCTGTGGAGCAGATGAGGACATAAATACCAGGAGGATGAAATGAGAGGAGGATGAAAGAGAGGAGAGGGCACACAGTATATATCCTATGTGGAGAGCAGTGATCTTCACTGACATTCAGCTCTCTCTCTCATACACACACACACACACTATGTCCCACTCCCTCCCTCTCCTGACTTGTCTTTAAAGGTCCCATGAAGTGAATTCCCATGAGTTTTTCTTCCCTGTAACAGTGTATCTTTAAAAGTGACCTCATGCTGCACTAGTACACATAAATAAAAAGCCTCCAGTCACCCTATCAAATGAAACAGTGCTTCTCTAACTGATATCCTTCAGGTCTGCATCCTTCCTCCTCATCCTGTTGTAACAATGATGTGAAATGACATGAAACTCAAATGACTCAGAAAAATGTTTAATATTTGTGTCTGTATCTCTCTCACAGCTCTGATAGCTGGCCTGTCAGCGCTGTCAAACCATGTCAGCTCAACACCTGGCCTTGCACTGATGACTCCCATAATCGCATTAATCTGACACAAAGATACCTTTGGCCTGCAGAGAAAACCCCAAACAGCCAAACTAATTTTATTTATATTATGTAACAAATATATTTGGCAATATGTACTAATTTATGCCAACCAAACTGGATGAACTGAACTGAACCAAACTGAAAATTCATACTTAACAACATCATTGTATTCATTATGAATTCTGCTCTGTTAAATTGTGAAAAAGTACAACACAATTACAGACCAAAATTATATACATATTTCTTGAATATAACTGATATTATGATGACAATCCCACCTGCACACATATAGAGTAACAAGTTCAAGTCTGCAGTTGTGCAAGCATGGATAAGACACCTATATGCAATAATACTGTTTGCCACTGTGAGTGTAGTGGTACCAGCATTTCCTTGTGTTTCCTCATTAGTCCACAGAGGCACAGGGCCTTGAACCAGAGAGCGAGACAAAGGCTGGATTCTCTTGTGCACCAGAGAGCCTGAGGCCCAAAAAAAAAAAACAAACAGGAGCAGAGAGATGAGGAGGAAGCAGAGAGGGAGAGGAGGAGAGGTAAGGCCCAGGATAAGGATACGGACGGTGGCATTGTGACATCTGCTCATTAAAAAGCATCGTCACAGCACACTGGCCACTGTTAGAGCTGCAACTTTAAATATGTTGATTTAATTTGACTTTAATTTCCAAATCGCGGGGCAACATATTATTTTTCTGCAGAGATGGTTCAAACAGTTTCCAAAACAAGGTTGTGGAGAATCCCTGAGCTACAAATTAAATTGAAAAGAAAGCCTGTGAATTGATATTTTATGTTCCCTCTTCTGCAGTCATTAATTTTTAAACACTCTAGTCCATATATACTGTGGTTCATAACTTAATTCAGTAAAAATGAAATGGTTTTTTTGCCAAAAATCATGTGTCCTCAGCAATTATCTGCACTGCATAGGCTAAGGTCACAAATCCCACAGCACGAGTGTAGATCCACAACAGAGGAGAAAGGCTCTGCGCACAGATTACGTCACTATAAAACACAACCTAAAATCCGATATTAAACAAGGCACTTCCCTTGTCTTTCTGAATGCTGACATTGAACACAGCAATTACAATTCTGCTTGACCCAAGGATGTCCACAAACTTTTTATACTCAGCTTTTGAAGGCAGCTCATATCTAGTTAGTTATCCGTCTTGAGGTGGTGCACTACATTTGGTTGATTATAAGTGTAATTGCTCAAAGCTCAACGGCACTTTCGTTTTTTTACCCATGTGAGTGAGTCAAGGATCGCTGTTGCCCGTCCCCGCTGCACCATGTTAAGTCATTTATGAGGGCAGTGAAGTATATAAATATCACCAATAAGCTGCGCAGTCTGTTTACATTATTATAGCTGGAGGCTCTCGGCTGTTACAGTGAACCGTGGCTCAAGTTGAGCTGTGTAGCGGCGCAGGATCATCGGCTCTGTGACAGCGTCCTCCAATCTTCTCTCTGCTGACAGCGATGTGTTGCTCCGACCAGGAGTTTTAATATTCATGCCCCCAGCTGGAGCACAACCTCAGGCTCCGCTCTGTTTCCCTTTGTCACACAATACAGCCCAGACGGGACAATGGAGGACACGGCAGACTGCTACTGACGCAATGACAGACGGCCTGCCTGCTGTCCATCCCGGCCACAAACCCACACACACATGCACACAAACACACTGGGAAATATGAGAAGGGCATTTGGTGTGACCATCCAAAACAAACACAAAAGAGCACCCACGTCTAGTGGCCTCGGCCTGATGACACAGTGCAACAAAGACCCAGTGCCGATAACATTTCTTTGAGAGAGACACAGAATAAATGAATGCATGTGTTTCAAAGAGTCATTTGGCAGCTCATCTTCCACTAAGCTGTTTCATGAATCCTGGGAAGCCAATGCAGGGCAGTCAGAGTTTAATTCCTCTCTAGTACCCCACTGGAATACCAGAGCTGTGAGAACGACAGAAATGAAACACAAGGGAAAGGTTAAGGACCCCCATCCACAGACAGCAACACAGCAGCGGCCCTCACAACCTCAGGACGATACATCAACTCTTTCATTATCACCCCGACATAGCGGAGTGTGTAGCTGGCACGTGGCCGCTTCCACAGATCAAAACCCCCATGAACGGGGCGGGAGAGGGCTGCACGCTGAAGCCGTCCTCTCACCGCTCTGCTGTGGAGACACTAGAGTGATGTAATCCTTATCACAACCAGCCATGTGCCACGGGCCCAGCCAATCGTGGTGCTGGTGCGCCGTGACGCTGGTAAACACACGCTGTGTCCTCTTGAGGTTACTCCTCATCAAACATTCAGACCTAGCACACATTTTAATCATTCATACGCAGCATAGCAACAGTGTATCAGCCGTCGTGAGCTCTTAACACACACACACACACACACACACACATACACACACATACACACAGGCACATGCTAAAAATGAATGCTCATATACACACAGTGTCTCACTCTCCTTCAACCCTGGCTGTCATATACCTGGCAGAACTGGCACATGACATCAAGACCCTGACAGAAGGAGAGAGGCACAGACAGAGAAAGAGAGAGAGAGACACACACACACACACAGACAGACAGAGAGGCCCTGCAGTCCCCAGGGGCTCTAAAGAGTCACACTGATTTGAATAGGAAAACAGCCCATCTCAAACTCACTGCTAAGGTGTCTTGGATACTGCAGACTAGAGCGGTTTATCTAGTAATCGGAGAACCAGAGGATTCCCTGCTCGATCCAACATCGTAAAGCACTTTGAGTGGTCGGTAGAGCAGAAAAGCACTGTATAAGTAGTCCATTTACCATTTGCCATCTTTTTTGGTCCAGAGCTTCACAGACTGATATTTTTCAAAAAGCAACATTTTTTCTTCTTCCATTGTTAGAAACAAAAAAAAAAATCAAATGTTTCAATGCACATGAGAACACAAAGCGCCATTTCTAACACCCAGTGCAAAGCAAGTGTCTTAGCTAGTTTCCAGCTAATGCAGTTGTCATTTTCCCGTCCACTGCCCACATTGTGCAAATGGAAAATGCACTTGTACCCATCTGTGCACCATGAGCATAGTGATCTTAAAATGAGGTGTGGTCATCTTGGGGCACTGGAAAGTGACTGAGCAACTGACCAACAAAAAACACGTCTGATGTTAACGGCACCAGTATTTTGGTGTTGTTTTTAAGCTCACATCATACATAGGCTTGTGGACAACACTGCTTGTTACACACACACACACACACCTGCTTCACCTCAGGGAGCTCTGATCGAATCCTGCTGTTGCCATAGATGGTCTGCTTGCGCACCTTCACTTCATGCACAAGCTGATCCATTCCCTTTGCAGTGTGCCTTCTTACCTGGCAAATGCACCATTATAACAGAAATTTACCAAGGTGCAAGCACACGTAGCTTTTAAAGGGAATGGGAGATGCCACACTGATCGGATTATTGCAAAACACACCCATGATTAATTAAGATTCTATGTACAACCCTTTCAAACCATGCGTCTGGTGCAAAGGCCCTTTTTTCAGCCATTAAAAAAGGAAAAGTTGATTTGGACACGCGCTAAATGCACATGTACCATGCTCTTCAGCCCATGCACTTTGATCATTAAAATATAGCCCAAAAACACATTCTGCTATACAACCATTTGCAAAGCTGCTAAAGTGTGACTGGTGCAGATTTGTTGACATCACTGAGTACCAAATGCAAATACATAAATATCAAGTCCAAAACTATGCGGATCATTCATATGGACAAATAAGGAGGTAAAGCTCCTATTTAAAGTTACAAATCATAAAAATTGTTGAAAATAATGGAGAATGGCTGCCATTATGAAAGTCCCAGCTTTGTAAGGTCAATGTATCTCCAATGAACAGCTGCAGTGAAGTGAAGTTTGAACAGTGTTTGAAAAAAAAAATCACTGTGGAAATCATTTTTCAAATTTTGTTTTTTTTAGTGACCAAAATGCTGCTTTGGTTTAGGCCTAGCTATTACAAGAGCCCACAATGGAAAGAAAAAGAAAAAAAAATCACCACTGTGTGGATGTGGCCTTGATGTCTGCAATGAACACATTTAGTTATACAGATGCAGACACTGAAGACAAAACACAAGGAGGTCATCAAAAAGAAAACACCAAAAACTAATTCTTGATGAAAAGTCAGTTGTGTATGTGTCAGCTTTAACAAGAGAAAAAAAAACAGGCACTTTCAAGGACCAGAAAGACAGGCTTGGATATCTCCTATGAGAATGGCATTATGGGAAGAGCCAGGCTGACTCTGGATCAGGACAAGAGCAGGACAGTCTGGGGATGGTACTGGTTGAGGTGGGTGTGACATTAGTCACCTCATCGCTGGTGCCCTCCAATAGCATTCAAGGAATAAATTACATTCCTGTTCTATTCTGTGAGTCCTAATGGCCGAGCCTTTGTCAAGGCTTTTGGAAGGGGATATCCTGAGCAGAGTGATCTCACATTTTGTCAGAGTAACTGTGGAGTCACCGTAGCAACAGCTGAGACCCTGGCACCGTGCCTCAAAGTAAGCCACCCCCCCCGAAACTACCATCCCCTGGCCTCTTCAGCACAGAGGCAGATCCCATACAGCAGCGCCCACCGGTGCAAACACAATGGCTCTACTACTTGGAAGGGCAGAAAGTTCTTAAATTTCACAACATGCAATGGAAGCAAACACGGCATACCAATTCATCTCTTAACACTGCATCTTCTTCAGCGTCTCTCCCCTGAATGGGATAAAAATGCCCCCAAAAAGCTGTCGGTGGTTGTGGTGTCCTCAAACAAAATAGCTATTAGAGCAGCAGGAGCAATCATATGTTCCACAGGGTGTAAGCTATAATTAACTGTGTCTCTGGAAAAGAGTGGGCCACGTCACTGTGTTGACAGTCATTCAATAAATCCCTAATTAATTGGAAGCACGTACACAGAACACTGGTGGGTTTTCATAATGAGAAAAGATTTACGCTGATGACGGAGTGCCTCCTAAGTACAATGCAAGTTCTATTTCAACACAGGCAGTGATTATGAACACAAGAAGAAAAAACAGGAAAAAAGTTTTGAGGGGGAAAATGCCAGTGAAAGTAATCTGAAAAAGAAGGACTGGGAAACCTATTGATTACAACACAGATATGGGATTGAAAAGCACATCCTACTCCTCCAAGAAATACATGCTGGGACAAATAAATCTCCTTAAAAAAGCTGCACAATACTTTCACAGACCGACGCCACTTTCCCTATGTGTGTAAATGCTCTTTTCCTCTCTGTGCCCTGTCTCCCCACGCACATAAAAATACACCCATATAAAAATACACAATACCTTTTCAACTCTAACAACAGACATAGAGGCCCTGTTAAGATGAGAGATCCTGAATAAATAATAGCATCTGAGGACACGAGTGTGCAACAGTGGTGTTTTCAAGGCCTCGGTGGATGAGGAAGCCGGCAGACAAAACTTTTAAAAGGACAGAAAACACGGGATAAACAACCTGAGTGAAGAGGTCTCAGGCTCATCAATAATGCATCTGAAAGAGCTAAATTAGAATAATGTGCGAGCTTTGCTTCAGGAGCTGAACAGACTTCATCGATGCCGCTGCGTTTTCATAAAAGCACAAGTACTTTTTGCGCATTCTGTCTGTGCGAATGAACATTACAGGGACATATGTAGAAAAAAAAGAACATCACACAAAAGGATGGGAGCTGACTCCGAAATAGATGCTGCATTCATGAGTATGGACGTACCTTGCTTGGTTTTGGCCAAAAAATATAATCAGCAATATGATTAAAAAAAATAGCATTATTTTTATGTGGTTTAGATGCTACTCAGATGAGACACAGAAATGTGAAGAGCCACTTAACTCTCAGTTTGACTCTGCTGTGACAGAGCATCAGACCAGAAAGCAGAAAAGGCCTGGAGCAAAGGAGGATTTCAGCGACTTCCATCAACCTGCATCTAGATGAGAGCTAAATCTACAGGGCTGTATAATGATGAGCACTCACTTTTCATCTCCCGAATATACTGGAAAGATCCATAATTCATTACGGCAAAACTTAAGGTTGTGCATTAGGCTGCCTCCGTTTTATCAAGATGGAGACATTTTCTGCCCTCCGTGTGAAAGCCATCTACTGTATATCTTGGTTTTTATTTTATTTTGCTTTAAAACTCCACTGAATGTTCCCTCTGGTGAAGGTGTCTTTGTTGACAGGAACATCGGGGGCAAAGATGCTGGAATGTGATTTGATGTCAGAGAAAGGAGGCTAACTTAAGCCAGGGGCAAATCTGAATTTGGAGCCATTAACCAGTTTAGCGAAACGATCAGTGTAATGGAGACAGGTCTAGTGGGGATAGAATCTCAGCACACTGTTGAAACAGGAGAGCAAAGTGAGAGAGACAGAAAGAGGGAGAGAGAGAGAGAGAGAGAGAGAGAGAGAGAGAGAATATATGACCTAGTTATGCCTCTAACTGCTCATTCCCAGTCTAGGTGTCCTGGAATCCTGGGTGTTTGTTGGCAATCTGGTAGCCTGGAAGGGAAGGCAAAGTTACAGCTAAACGGCAAATGAGGAACACGCTCCAACGGTACGGTTAGTCAGGTGGACTGGCCTGCCTCCCTCCCAGGGCCGTGTTAGACAAGGAGATAGTCAGGATGCCAGACAGTCACACAACTGAGCCGGAGCATTCTCCTCTCTAACTCGCTTCCCCTCCTTCCTTGCAGCTTGCTGACGTCAGCCAGCCAGTCCACACGACACTGCTGCAAACAGCACACCTGCTGGCTTCACAGTCCATCTGGCCCAGCTCCAGCTCTGGTCAGCCCTCGAACAGAGACGCAGCTCTGTTTACAAACTGGGCACACGATCACCGTCCTACAGTGATCGCAGTATCTATCACATGCTTTCTCACGGCAGAACGAGAGGCTCAGTTGCAATATAGCGTGCAGCAAACAATGCATATCAAAGTCACAACAATAATGTGTGTCCTGCTAGTGTTTCAGGTTAAATGTTCCCACGGAGAAGCTTTGATATGCCTGCATGTTGCTCGCTAGTCAAAGGAGCCTCCCGGGATTGCAGTACGAGCCTTCCCAACAACTTAACAGCATCCAGAAAAGAAAAAGAAATCTTGTAATTGATTTGACGGGCCCTCTCACTTTTGTCTTTGATGACATCAGGATGAACATTAAACTACACAACCGTCAAAGCAAGCTTTGTGGCAGAAAGACAAAAGTACAAGAAAGACATGGTTTAATACCTGGGCCTTGCCTTCACAATAATAATGTCTCACATAACAATATCAAAGTTTTCTTCTCCACTGAAGCAAAGGGCCATGTCTGATGGAAAAGAAGATGCTGTACATTAATAATTGCTTGCTGTGGTCACTGTCTCATATTATTCAATCTCGCATGAATATTTCTAAGCACTGTGCGGCAGGCATGCTCCGCTCTATTCTCTAACATAGCAACAGGATAGCCTATGTGCATTATTGATGTCAGAGACTACAGCAAAACTGCATGAGCTACGACACTTTGAGTGATTGTAAATGAGAACTATTATCCATTATTAGTACATTTTGTACAGTTTTAATACAAGTAAAAATTATTCCATATGCACAACTGTCTTACTTCATGTATTCATTTTAAGCCACTGTTTATTCCAGCATTAAAAACGTAGAATGTTCCACGAATAAACCTGCAAGTCCATCAAATTAAGAGACAGTTGGAAAAACGACCTGAGTGCATCTTCAAAGACGCATCCTACCACTGTATCTCTCTTTCTATGATATAACTATAACTATAATATCCTGTGTATAAAGTGCATCCTGCATCTTGACAACGCCAACTTTCACACTGCTGGGTGAACTGTAATCCATGTCTGTCCTACAGGACTCCCTGGTGTCTCCATCAGAGCCTGCTACTTCAGTAGAGGATTTTCGCAGTGGAGCTAGGCGTAGACTGCCTAAATCTCCCCCTAGATAAGCCAAATGTTTGGGTGAAGTGGCAAAAATAAGCGTATACAGTCGAAATCAGGGAAAAGGTTTGTGGCACACACACCAGCAGCGGGACGTGCAGGCACTTGCTGTCCCCACGCTGAAACACTCGCCTTCTGCCAGGTCAGAGACAATTGCAGCGCTATTATCTGTTCTGCGGCGGGAATAAACTGTGGTCGACGGGATGAGGGAGGCACAGGTGACTAACCTGAATTGTGCACGTATATTCCGTATCGTCCAGCAGTCTGACGGTGCAGTTGTATTCTCTCTCAAGATTCCTGATGCTGCCACTCATGAATCGGCTCAACATCTTCTCAGAGAATTGCTGCTCTGCGTCTACGACCAGAACAATAAACTCAACACCAGCATGCAAATAATGTCACATTGACCACATTTTCCGCTCCACTAGACAAGCAGCAGCCACGGATTCGCCCGCCGACGTGCGGACCATTGTTGTCCCATTGAGTTTATGTGCAGCAGGCCTGTGCCAGGACGAGCAGAATCCAGGGATGCCCGCATCCAGATCCAGAGGTAGCTCACCCTTGTGTGTCTGTGGTCGAGTGGCGGATCATCTCTCACCATTCACCGCTGCAAGTTGAGCAAGGGGGCGGTCCCGCCGAAGACTGACGTCAAACACAACCAACGGGAATGTGCGGCATTTCTCTGCACTTAATATCCAATGTTATTTTTCTAAAGCTACAATTATCCTAAGGACTGCCTTTGCACCTGAACCTCAACAGCTGTGAGGTTTGTCAGATATGCCTTATGGGGTTAAAACTTAAATATGGGTCTATATATTTAATTTGCAAAGCTACTGACTGATTGATGGCTTTAACGGTTTGGCTTCATTTGTATGGACAGCTGATGTAAACCACGCGTCCTCATTTAGCATCCTCAGTGGGACTCACAGTACTAATGACCTCTTGATTTGCCTTACCAAGTACCCCCTGACTAAAAGTAGTGACTGGATCGAGATGCCTGTTGTAGTGCATTTGCTGGGTTATTAAGTGTTCCTTAAGTGATTTGCATACTCGCCCTTCGCCTGAGGGAAGACAACTTATTCCAGCCTGACATGCTGCCATTGGTGACAAGAAGCCATTAGCCAGGTTTACAGATATTTCAGTGCAAGTATAATAGCATAATGTGCAAATGTAAACTATCAAAGTTGTCTGGCTGGAGCTGGATGGGTGTAAATGCATGTAGTGATGTGCTACACTTTAAGCCAGACATACTAAAATTAGGACATCAGCTATTATTTATTATAACTCCTCCTGTTATGCAGTGAACAACGCCTGAGTTCGCCTGCCACCCTCAGGCCAGTCATCGCTGGTGCGCTGTACAATTTTAAAAAAATCACTATTGCCCCCTAATGGTCAGTAGTAGTAAAATACACAACGGTCTGAGGACCGCCAAGGGTCCTAGACGGGGGTCCAGGCATGGGGGAGCTCCAGAAACAAGACTGACAATGCAATTTCAGGGATATTTCATTCCCAGGAGGCAAGCACAGTGAGATAATGTAACGTTACAAGGAGAAATACTTTGATCACGCTCTACCATAGTGTTACCACCCCGCTTAAATTTATATGAATTCATACTGTGATATAGGCGTTCACTAATACAACTACACAGCTTTCTCAGATGGGACTTCTTAAGACAAAATATTAGCCGGAGTCCATTGGCTAACTTGTTACTGCTATTCTAGGGGTGTCTAAAGGACGTACAGTAAACCATAACACAATACGCATGGCCTCAATAAATGTGTACACAAATTTTCAGTAAAAAGTAAAAACAGGACAAAGTACAAGACTGTAACAAAGAAAAAAGTCAGCCCGTATGCCGTGACATTGTTTCGCAATGCCGTGACCCGGATTCGAACCGGGGTTGCTGCGGCCACAACGCAGAGTACTAACCACTATACGATCACGGCGAGCTACCGGGGCTGGTGGAAGAGAAGGGGAACAACTTGCATAATGTACTCGTCTGCCTGCTGTTTACAACAAAATTGTGACATTGTTGGAGAGAATGGCCAATAAAACGGCCAATACTCTCTGACGTAACAACGCCTTGCTTTAGCGTGTCCTTGTACAGACTTTGTACTGTAATATCGTTTCTATAATCTTTCAAGTATTCGTTACAAGAGCAGCAGACGACGTCACTTCTCAGTTTGTTCAGGGCGTTACATAGCTGACATTAGCACATAGCTGACATTAGCACATAGCTAACTAAGCTAGTTTAGGATTTTGGAACAATAACTCATTTGCTAGTTATCGTTCATTTTATCGTCCAAGACGCTGATGTTAACTTGTGTGCAGTTTTCTCAACATTAATCTTTCACTTTAGAACTTAGTACCCAGTAATGTTACTTTTAGATAGTAACGTTAGCCTATGTACTCTGACTTTTTTTTTTTTTTTACTTTTAGCCCATACTGCAGCGGAATATTCGAGAGCACAACCCTAGGCACACAGGACTACATTTTTCCAACACAAATAGGAATCAACTTGTGTCAGCTGAGCTTAACTTACCATAGCACCCGTTATGTCAAACAATGAAATTCTCCTGAAACTTTTATTTGACTCTATCAAATTAGTTATTAGGGTTAAGAATAAACTCATTCTTGAGGACACCATTTTGCAGCACAAAATCGTTCGCCTTTCCAATTATAAACTGATTGATGGCAACTAACAGCGTCAGGTTTTTTGCTCAAAAGTGAAGTTGAGTCTTTTATTTTTTCTTGAAAAGTTAATATTTTAGGCTTCTTGGGCATAACCTTTTAGTGGCCTAAATTACTGCCAGCTGCCAAAATAAAATCCACAGAAAATGAGCTACAGCTAAACAAACAATTTACAGTTTGTAATTTCAAGTGTCATCTTTCACATCCAGTTTTAGCAATTATCTGATCAGAGCTTGTTGATAAAGTAGCAAGACCTTTACCTTTCATATTTAGAGAAACTGATGTCATTTGACAGATTGGGAATTAAAACTCTGTGTCAAAGTTACTGCCATTTATTTACAGTTTAAGTGTACAACTGATGAACCAGTGTGAGCCACCACTATTATTTATTATTATTATTATTATTATTATTATTATTACAATTAGAATTACACAGTTTATGCTTAAACCAGTGGTTAAGTAAAGTGTTTATTTTTCTTGAGTGTTAAGCTGAGAACCAAAAGATCCGGTGACATAATAACAATAATTTAAAAAAAGTCACTACACAACAAATATGCACAGCCATTCAAATTCTCATTCACTCATTCATCCATTATTCACTACTTCACTCAAAAAACATCTGACAGGAGGAAATGCATGATTAGTAATGAGGAATTCCTAATCACATTGATAAATGTACAGCATGTAGATCAAAAATATACACAATATCCGAACCACAAAGGCTCAGTGTCAAAGAGTGAGGTCTTGAAACTCGTTCTCGTCGTTCTCTTCTGGTTCGTTGCTCCTGGCAGCTGTGACTTTGCCGGTGCATTCTGCTTTTCTGGTGAAGGGGCGACATGAGCTGGGCACAGTCTGACACAGCGGTGGCTTGCTGCTTGAAATGGTGCCCATACTCTGAGCTGAAGCGCCTTCTTGTCTCTTGGCTGTCCCTGCCTGATTTCTCTTGTACAGTTCACATGATGCCACCAGGGGCTTTCCTATGTCCATCTGCTGGCTTTCTGTAAGGCGCAGCTTATTGTCCATATCAGTATAGTGTAGATCCACCTTGATAACCAGCGATTTCTAACAAAGGCGAAGAATAAACAAATTAGAATTAGAATTATTCCACAAAACGAATCATTCATTTTTGGACTTTGACATAACAGGATCAGCATGGGGACACATTCTATATCAGTGTTTTAATACCTGAAGCTTCTGAAGAGCACACAGCCGCAGGGTACAGTCTGGGTTTTCTGACTGCCTAAATAGTAATGAGTCCATCTCATCAGATCTGCCAGGACCAGAGAATATGTCTTCTGTTGCCTACAGAGTCAGAGAGAGTGTGGGATAAAAGATGCATCAGTGTCAGCGGTATTTAATCAGCTAATATCAAACATTTTCAAATATAGTCTCAGTAATGATCTGCTTCTTTTACAGTGACTGCACTATGTGATTGCTGCAACACAACATAATGCAGTCCTAGAAGTGAATGCATTATGAAATGGACCACTAGATGCCAGTGTGGTCCAAGGGTTAGTGGTTGAGAGGGAAACCAAATTACTACTTCCTGCGTGTTCCTCATTTCAGCATTAGCAGCCAGGAAGTCCAAATATGGGCAAAACTTCCTCAGAGATGTGAAACTTGGCCATGAATGGTGATCATTGAGAAATTACTGTTGCTCAGTGGAAACTGCTGGTTGTTCTCATGGTAAGCCATGAGGAATTTGTGATGCAGACACGTTTGCAAGTGTACATGAGGAAAGAGGAGAAAAGATTTTACCTTGAACTTTAATGTTTAATATACTCACTAATAAATCAGATTTCAAAGGGTGTTGCCATAAAGTTCAAGGCTTTAGACAGTTATCTGCTGTACTGGATCTACACTCCCAGGCCACTATTTTGACCCTCCTGTTATCTTTGGGGTCAGTTTGATGCCATTCAATGTTTAACTCCTCTAAATACATGATATATTTTTTGCTTCACACTTCAAGGCTCTTCCTAATTTAATGGGGACAACTGAGTAAACATAAAATTAACATGATGAAATATTTTCAGTGATCTGTATCTGTTCTTTGGGGTCAGTTTGACCCTGGGCTTTTTAGCTGTATAAATCGTATAGGAATAGGGCTGCCACAAACAATTATTCTGATAATCGACACGACACCGATTATTTTTGCGCTTCCTTGATTAATCATTGGCCATTGATCATACGTAAATTGCAGATTACTGTGCCAGCATGCAGCTTCTATTGTTTAACCATGATTCGCTTCCTTCCATCTTGAAGTGTCTAAGTTATGTGCTAACTAAAAATAAAGACAATTAAGATGGTAATTCAAATGAACTTTTAATGAACTTTGCAATATTAACATTAAATTAAAAAAAAATTGGGGCTTGACTCCAATAATTTAACAATATGTTAAATTTTTATTATTATTTTAAAAATGTAAATTACTTATCAAACAGACCTAACAATTCAGCTACCAATGAATGAGCAGTAGTATGCATGTGATAACAAAGATTGAAAAATAAGACAAAGTGATACCGCTTCTCTGAATAGACAAGCTAAGCCAGTGTGCTGCTGTTAGCCAGTGAAAATAGAGCGGAGTGGCAACGCTTCGCTTTGTTACACAATCTATGTCAGTGCGCTGCTGAAATCTGGAAATC
>OMLB01019079.1:7458-23282 GCA_900302555.1 Myripristis jacobus
GTCTTTCTGTCTGCGTGCGAGTGTGTGTGACCCGTAGACAACGAGAGAGTTGTGGGGGTTAATGAAATCCAACTGTGGGTTGCTGACCTCATTCAGTGACGGGCCTTTCCTCCCCAGCTGTGCCTCTGTCTTAGCAGCGATACACACACACACACTCACACACCTCTCTCTCTCCCTCTCTCTCCCTTTCTGGACTAACTCTGCAGTGCTGTTTTAGCTTTGTCATAAGAAAATGCTCTCAGATTCACTGGCAGTGTATTTAGAATGCCGGATAAGCGGTTGAGGATGAGATGAGATGTATTTAGAATGGCTATGTTCTTTCCAGAATGTCACCCATCATATTATAAACTGTGCTTTATATTACAGTATAGAGTCGTGGTTTTTAAAGACCTAAAAGGTGTATTTGCTCCCTGCCTTTAGGTATTTTAACTGGAACTGGAACTTTGTCATGTTCATGTTACAGTCAC
Source organism: Myripristis jacobus (assembly GCA_900302555.1). Classification (NCBI taxonomy): domain Eukaryota; kingdom Metazoa; phylum Chordata; class Actinopteri; order Holocentriformes; family Holocentridae; genus Myripristis; species Myripristis jacobus. The sequence continues at coordinate 7,926 of OMLB01019079.1, forward strand.
TGTGCAGATTAAAACAATGAAAAACATAATTGATTCTTGCATATTGGAAATATTTTGCATTTTCACCAGTATGGTAAAACCATTGTTACTATGTGTAAAATAACCTTAACCCACCCCTACTGTAAATTGTGCTATTATAGACAAGTATACCATAGATCATACTATAGAGTATAGACCACTGTAGACTATAGAGTATAACACTGAGTATAGAGTACTATAATTTAGGCTGTGCTCCTAGGCTATAGAGTACTGCACTATTAGACTATTGACCACTACACCCTTTTGAAATATTTTGATGGCACTGCTGTGTTGATTGATGCCACGGTGAAGTTCTTTACCCATCTTTTTTCCTCTCTCCAGACACAGAAGTGTGTGGATTTGGCTGGCAGAAGTTTCAGTCTCACTGCTATAAGTACTTCACACACCGTCGGACCTGGGACGCTGCTGAGAGGGAATGTCGTCTCCACGGTGCCCACCTTGCCAGCATCTTGTCACAGGAAGAGCAGCAATTTGTCAATCGTGAGTCCATGTTGTGGTATCTGCATGGTGCATTAAAACCTTCTGTCCTACTTGTCCCGTCCCTGTTTACACTGATATTGTCTGGTGATCTTTTATACTTTAGGTCACTGTCATTCACTGGTTTGTAGAAAATGGATTTCCAGTGGCAGCAACTCAGTCAGTATACGGCCCCCACAACCAGTCAGGTTTTTGTGAAAGGCTGCGTTCAAACACAAGAAATCTGACATCAATTCAGCATCACTGATCTGACATGCAAATATCTTTTTAAAAATCATAGATATACTTTTCTATTTGTGTGCTGTTTTTTTGTTTGTTTGTTTTTTTCCTAAGTTTTAGTAATGTTCTGGAAATTATTGGTGATTTACTGTTTGCTGATTGAATTTGCTAAATTTTCCAAGGGTTTAAAAAAATCAATGAGCAAATTAGCAAAATGATTAGAAAAATATGGAAAAGAATTAAAAGAAGACCATTAGAAAATTAGCTACAAAATAAGTAAGAAATTACAAGGCCAGGAAATTCTCAAAAGTGCAAAATAGAATTGTTATAGTTATACATTTGCATTTATATTACAAGAAATACTACTATAAAATGACGTCTATGCATGGTAAAATGCAACGGCCCCCACAGGGTTTTTAAACCAGGGCTTCCAAATTACTCGGGATGGCACTGCATCTATGTGCACCGAATAGCTAGACAACTAAATTAAAAATAAGAGTTTGCCATTCATAGTTTATTGATTTGGACGATGTTGAGTTCTCTGTCTTTCAAGTTTAACTTGTGCCCAAAAGATGTGGGTTCCGCCCACTGTGGGTTTGACTCAACCAGTGAGGTTATTTCTTCTGTACAACATCTCTGCCTGTGAGAAATGTTTACCTCTGTCTCCAATCTGCTGATCAGTGCAGACTGACAAAACATCATGGCAGGAAGGAGGCCAATCACGTATGTGGTCTCATCTGGACATCAATCAAAGATAAAATAAACCTGAGTGTAGTTAAGACTCAAATGATACGGAGAGTTTCCATAGCAAAAATCAAAGCGTAGCCCTTGTGTTTGTGCAACATTTGGGCTGGGAGGGGACCCTGACCCTGTTCCTTAGTTTACGGGGGAAGGCGCTGACTGAGATGAAATGGACTCATGCCATTCCCCCGAAGCTGCGTAGACTTAACACTGCCTCTGCTTCCTGCCCTCGTTTGTTCACACTCGATTGTTCACACCCCCCGCTGACCCACACATGCACAAACCACAAACCTTGTCTATCCTCCCACCTTCTTGTTCTCTCAGTCACACACTCACTCTCAATCTGGCCTTCTCAATGTGGTACTCTCTCTCTTTCTCACTCTCATCTCAACATATGCTGTATACTATATAATTTACGCTCTGTTAAGGCAAAGACTCCTGTGTGTTTTGTTTCTCCAGGTCTGGGCCACGACTACCAGTGGATTGGTCTAAACGACAAGATGTTTGAGAGGGACTTCAGATGGACTGATGGCAGACCCATGGTGAGGCAGGCAGACAGTTTTTACACATCACTGTTTTCATGCTGCATACGCTACTGTGCAATTTCTGTGCATCTGTTAAGCCACATCGCTCATGCCAACTACCCAGCTCTTGTTATATATATTCCAAACAAGCTGCTGCTGGGAATGTGGAATACATCACTTCCTCTGTGTCAGAGGATTTTGAAATAGAGAGCGAGTAAAGAGCCAGCCAACACCTGGGACTTAGAAAAGTGATATAAAAACTTAAGCATAGGTTGTGTGAAAATGTTGCAAATTAATGTTTTAGTGAATAATATGCAATGGTGTTGTATTCTTCATAGTGAATGAGGTCTTGCCCCGCACACATATCCTTAACAAGCTCTGCGCTCACATGTGCTCTGAGTAATGATGACACACACTCACACACACTGCGCATCTCCAAGGAACACTCAGCTGTTGAAGCATGTGAGCTGAGTTATGCAGCGGAGACGAGCGAGATGTGAGTGGAGGGCAAGAAAACAGATACGCACAATAGAGGCACACCCTTGTTAGAGTGAAATCTTTGCTAAGCCAGAGCTCATACTGATAGCACGCAGTCATGAGCAACATACTAGGTAATTGCTTGTATATATGATCGAGTCCATGTGTGTATGTCTGTTTGTGTCTGCTTTGAAAATCGATAAAATACTATTGAGCTCATGAAATGCAAATTAAACCAGTTAACCTATGGAAATTTCCTTCCTTGTATGCTTCTGAAAGGTCAGTTTAATTAAGTGAGAGATATTGCATTGTCCCAATAGCGCCACTGTCTGGCTATTCTGTAAATAACATCCAACCAAAGGCACTAAATTATCATTGTCAATGCACCATTCTAGCATTATCCACACCTCTTCTGGGGTTTGTTGTTGTTTCATTTTTCTGTCTACATGCACATGTGACCTAACAGCAGGGTAATTGTGGGTGCTGTCCTCAGTGGGTTGGTATGATATATGATGGTATAGTGTCCCATCCCTGTCTTGGGGTGATTAATGGGAAGTGCAGAGCAGTGTGACTTCTTATCCGTATTAAACTGTAGCATATCAGCGTGGTAAATAAACCTCTAATAGCTTGTCACTGGTGCCCCAGAAAATACTACAGGCATAAGGACCTCACCTCGTAGGTTGGAGAGTATATTGTACTGTTTAGTGGAGGGATTTTTGTATCACAATTCATAATGAGTAAACCCTATGCCTGTTGTGCAATTTAAAATGCTGAACACGTTGATTATTTGTAATTTGACAGCAATATGAACACTGGAGGCCCAACCAGCCAGACAGCTTTTTCCAGTCAGGGGAAGACTGTGTGGTGATGATCTGGCATGAGGGAGGGCAGTGGAACGACGTCCCCTGCAACTACCACCTCACTTTCACCTGCAAAAAGGGAACAGGTACACACACGCAAACGTATGCACAAAAATGTCCACACAGACGCTGGAAAGCCCTTTTTTCTCTTGCATTCCTGAGTCTTGGGCTAACTGTGGCCTAGATCCCAGGTTAGCCTCTGTTCATAATTGTTCTTAATAACCCAGACTACAGATAGCCCAGGGTTAAGGATTCACAACCCAGGTTTAAGGTCCATATAATGCCATAGCACAGTTTTGATTGAACAACTTGTCAAGAGTATTCTCTTACTTTTTTCTAACCTTGATTCTAACCCTGATTCACACTATAGAATGTAACCCTGACTTTTTGGGGATATCCCCAGAAAATCTGAGTTAACCCTGCTCTGGAGGGGGGGTCAGTTAGCCCTGGGCTGAAAGTGGGGACATCCCACAATTGTTGCAAGTTGCAAATGTGAGATGAGTATCAAACTAGGTCTAAGTGTACTGTGAATAGGGCCAAAAACACAATTAAAAGCAGCACCATGTTGCTCAGTGACTGATTCTTGGTTAGTCACATCCCTGAAGGCTCATTTTTATAGTCTTATGAGATATTCCTATGATGAACAGCTACATAAATAAAATAACTGGACTTGGACTAAACACATGTTTATAGCATTACACATAAGTGGAATTTTCTGTAATCCATTTCCCAGTCTCGTGTGGCCAGCCCCCAGTGGTGAAGGATGCTCGAGTGTTTGGGGCCCTGAAGCCTCGCTATGAGATAAGTTCCTTGGTCCGCTACCACTGCAAACAAGGCTACATCCAGAGACACACCCCTACTATACGATGCCGATCCAATGGCCAGTGGGACACGCCCAGGGTCACCTGCATGAGCCGTGAGTACTGACTGTTGTGTTTTCAAAGTGGGCAGGGGGTCCATGAGGTTCTCCCTTGAAATAGGGGTCCTCAGGTGAACTTGGGCTATGGCATTCAATCTGTAGAAACGTTCACTGCATTGATATTGCTTTATAATTGAATGGCTGCACATTATTTGGAAATATTTTCATTTTTGACTCTCCTCCTCATTTTCTTTTCAGCTGCCACCTACCACAAGTCATTTGCTCACAGGAACCGCAACAACCAACAAAACACTCCACAAAACAGGTACTATAACCAGCATGTCCATCGCACCAAGACTCATCCAAAGTATATGAAACACCAAGAGCAATATCAGAATCTGGATGATCTTCAAAGCAGCTGGGACCCTTTCCAGAGCCGCTACCAGCAGCTGGAGAGAGAGAGGAGGCAAAACGAGGCCCGGCCACAGAATGGCGATCAGATTAGACACTGATCCGCGCTTGGGCCTTTTAAACCTCGCCATGGTAGCCGACCACACCACGCTGGCCAAATCAGTCCAGAGGTATAGATAGACAGACATGTGCACTGAACTGTCTATCAAAAGACCTTTTTCACAACAGCCATTTTGACATGAAATAGCAGGGTAAACACAGGTGTTACTGGCATTGCGCATTCAGGCTCATTGGAAAGGCTCTGCTAAACTTAAATGGAATGAAACCTTAATTAATGGCATTAATAAATCCCTGAGTTTACCTGCTATACCATGTCAAAACGACTGCTGTGAAAAAGGTCTATGGCTCGTCAGTGGGTTTGGCAAACTTCCATTAAACACTCCATGGTCAGTTAATCAGGTTAATCAGTCATATGGTAATGAGGAATGTAGTTTTATCATGATTTATTCACAAAATGCATCAGTTAGCTCACTGATTATACTAAGGGAAACAAACAACAAGCCTCCCTACATCACAATACTCTAAACAGGAAAACCCCAGTGCCTTAATGGCTTCAGTAAGTTGAATATAGTTAGTAGTCATGCACCAAGAAGCTGGTCTGGGAAACTTTAATGGGTCATCGGTTGTCCACCAGCTGGATGTTGCACTCCAAGTAGCACGTCCACCCAGTGCCTTCTGTGAAACATTGTATTTAATTTTGGAAAAAAAAAAAAAATACATAAGGCACATAGAGACTGAACAGTTTTCTCATGACCAAAACATAATATTTACTGAATTGTGGTTTTATTTTTATATGAGGTAGTCCGATCGTTAATAACTGTTTTTCGGGAATCTAGGTATGAAATATTGTTATTGAGAAGAATATTAAAAACAAGCATGAATTCTTCACCTTAAATTATTGTCAAAGCATATTTTCAGTTTATGCAGTTTCAATTTGTGCTGCTTACTACGAACCTTTTTTTTTTTTTTTTTGGTTGCTTTCCCATATAGATCTTTGTACAAAATGTCTCATTGTCTTAAGCATCAAAAATTGTTTTAAAAGGGAAAGTTTAGAGATCAACCTATATGTTGTGTGTTCTGAAATGTACCACACAGCTAAAGAGGGAAAGCCTATTATGAATGTTTGGTGTGTGCTGCGGTTATAGGCATGATATTAATCATAGAATATAGTATAGATATTATATGAAGCCATATAATTTAACTTATTGTATACATTAAACTATGAATGGACTGTGATATTAAATAAAGGTCATTGAAACTGAAGTGATTCTGTTAATGATGACTTCCTTGCTGTTTACAGATGTCATGTTGTACCTTACAGAGTAAACTTCATGTACTACATGCTGCCGTCGTTTATTTTATGTTGCACATAACTGTCGTTTAGCATTGTAACCCCCGATGTTGAGCTGGTTTTGCCTGTTAATGTGCTGTGCCTCAAAATCACCCCAGCTTACCTTAACCAAAATGCACTTTGAGAGACCCTCAAAGACTCTTGATTCCTTTAAACAGCTTTTTCTACAGTACAAGATGGAGTTCAATTATGGCAGTGTACTCTGAAGTAGATGTTGCTTTTTTTTTTGTTCTTACTACAGATCTGGAATCTGTTTCCCTAACCCAAACTTGTAACCAATGAGGGAATGTGAAAAAACATCTAACCGTGAAGGAGTGGTTAGAAACAACTTCTACACGGTCAACCGGACAACAAAAATCTTAATCAATGGACAAGATTGATTAAGATTTTTTTCCATGTGATTCTTCTGCATTTTATCGTTCTCGTTTGATACATCTTCCTTTTTTTATATACTCAGAGTTTGCGATTTAAAATGTGTATGCAAACCTTTGTGTTTCTACTCCATGTGGCTAATGGGGATACTGTATCTGTTGCAGTGGAGGAGCTTATTTATATGTAATCTTTGTTTAATTCTCCATACAAGTTACTGTATGCGTACTGTTCCTGTCCGTCGTCCTGAATTCAGTGTCCATTTCTACTGTGTGTGCAATAAAAGGAACTCTTATAACACAATCTCTCCTGCTTGTGTGATTTTATATTATCCCTCTAATTTAGTGCACCCATTATTTCAAAAGACCCAAACAACCAATTGAATTTCTCTGTAAACCCTGCTATGAGGGAAGAATCTCACCAGATGGCACTTCATGAACTCATGAATCGATTTTTTTTTTTTATTGACCTATTTGGAACTTTTTTATCTAGGGCATTCTGGTAAATTGTTGATTGTGGCTAAAACAAGTATAAACTCAGCGCTGTTGCAAATGCAGTCCAGCATCCAGTATGGGTTGTCGTCCAACCCTACTAAAATTAAAGCAGCAAGGTTGGTGGGAAGCCTAAAATAGCCAGCATGAAAATATGAATCAACATTTAAAACCAACACCTCACCAAAATGCCGTCATCCGGCTCCTAAAACAGTCCAGTGCTTAGACTAACATTTTTCAGTTACAAGATCAATGGGGAGGACAGCAGCACCTTGCATCCATGAATGGCCCTGTGTGTTCCTCTGTTCTCTGAACTGACAGGAGAACATTTGTGAAAACACCCCTCCCTTTGGAAACAAGTACAGCGCATTACTGCATTACTGAGGAACTAAGTCTATACCAGGTGCAGTCTTTACCACTGGGCAAGCTGGGCATGTGCCTGGGGCCCCCAGTGGCTGCCCAGGTTTTTTCTCCCTAATTTAGGACTTACAGTTAACACACTCAAAATACACAAATAGCACCTTTTAAAATAATTTTTAGAATACACTGCAGCCCAGGAACACAAGCAGGATCGGTTAGCAACTAATAAAAGGAAAGCCAAAGGATGTCCATGCTTTTATAGCCACCAGTATCAGCCATCATACTTTTTTATTCACTATGTGTTTATAGATTTAAGACTTTGCTTACAGTTTACAGGTAGGTCTGATTGTTTAGAATAACAAGAACAGAGAAAATAGGGTGGGAGGGGGTGCCCATACCGAGGTTTGCCCTTGGCCCCCAAATCATTAAGTCCAGTCCTGGTCTATAAACCTGGCACTGATTGGAAACCACCTAGTCCAAAAGTAGGTTTTTACTCTAAAAGTCATGAACTAAATGGAGCTTAACATATGGCTTTGGTATTCTTTGCAGCTGCAGTCTGAATGCTCATAAGTTGCAACATCTTAGTCAGGCTACTTTCTCAGCTCAGTGAGCCCTATGAAAAGATAACAAGAGGCAAAACCTTTACTTGTCTACTGTTTTATTTTCCATTTGTCTTTGGGCCCATACGGTTTCTGTAGTTATAAACAAGGCTCCCAATTAGTAAAGTTAGGCATACAATACAAAAATTAAAAGGCAAGAAATGATTGCTTGAGGATTTGATAAAACTTTGAGCAAATTTAAATTTTACATTGTTCAAAAATCTTTTACAGTAACTGAAAATAATAGTTTGAAGGGAAAATGAAAAGAATATAGGTTAAAATAAACTTTGTTTTTGGGTTTGTCATACTCCTCCTGTACTGTATTTACTTCACAGCTGCTGTTCTGTCCCCCTGGTAACTTTCAAAATCCCCCACATCACTAAGGTTTTGTTGTCAAGAAAAACAAGTTCGTAAAACATCAATATTTCTAACACAATGTCTATGCCTAATCATAATACAAAGCTATTTTCATGAGTCTGTCCAGCAGGTCTTTTGTGATAACTGTTAGTGTAGCATTACCATTCCTGCCCTGTTCTCTCAGTGGCTTGTCAAAGGTGGCGCCAAGGAAAGCTAACTCTACACTGGACGAAGCAGATGACCTAAACCTCTCTGAGGGCCAGCTGGACAGTGTACAGTGAGCTCAAAACAGATCAATGTGCACCATTTACTCTGTGATATCCTTACATGGAAGAATCCCTTACCACCTCCATGCAGGAATTAATGGAATTTCCAATGTATTATATTTCTGTCTCATTCAGTGGGCTGGTGCAGCTTGGCTGCAGGCCCACTATGTCCAAATTTTGCATTCAGAGATAGATTGGCCAGTGGAGAGCTGAGTCTTGCAGACCTTACAGCTTAGATAGCAATCGAACAGCCTAGCGCTGCCAGAAAAAAAAAAAAAAAGTTCACATAGCCTAAGCCCTGCTCACTATAAGAAACTATTTGTATCAAAAATAGCAGTTTATGAAGTTGATAGATAGATATTGTATGTAGATCTACAATGAGAGCTGCTTTGCTGTGCTTGCCGTGTGCTTGTAGAAGCTAAGTCATGCTCTGCAGTCTAGGTTCAAGCCAAACACAGAGATGCAGCCACAAAGGTCTACTTAACAGCATAACTGAGCTTGGCATGTACAGTAACAGCACTTTTCAGCACAGTACTGTATTTACCTTGTGCCAGGCATTTTCTATTGCTGCAAAGGGCATACTGCTGTTTGCCACATTTCCTCTTAGCCCCCATCGGCCGTTAGGCATTTTCTGTATGTTCAGTGCAAAATTTCATTTCCCTTTTTAGGACTGTAGAGTGAGAATTTTTTTTTCCTTTTTTTAAAATTTCTTTTTCTCTTTTTTGTCTAAACGAAGGAGTCTGGGATAGATAGTTGGGCCAAGAAAACAAAACCAGAATGTAAATATTTCTATATCAAAAAATGTCCATTAACAGAAATACATTTCTAGCTAATCACATTCTACGTAGTCATACTTAGAAAACATAAACAATGCTAATGGTCGGATATTTTTTGATCCATTTCTGTGGTGAGACTGATGTTTGGTCCATACACAACACATTAGTACAAAAACATAAAATACTGGACGGTATGATGAAGTACAAAGTAATAGCACCTTGTAAAAGATGGACAGCAGAGATCGTTTTAGTTGTGCTAGGCTTGCATTCTGACTTGATGAGTGTCACAGGATCTAAGCTATCTTCCTTGCTTTCTGTTTTGACTTATGTATCATGGCTTTGTAATTGTTCTAGATCTCGAACAAAAAAACATAAGTGCCCAAAGTATCAGTCCAATCGTGAGAAGTTCTGCTGTTAAAACTGCTTTCGGTCCAGACATGTGATTCCAGCTATAAGACATGCCTAGTCCGCTGTTGAATGACAGTATCGCTGTGGCTGTGTCGTGTCCTCCATCTGCCCCATCCCTCCCCGAGTCCCCACTATCCCCACCCCTGCATAGGAACTGTTTAAATAATATGAACCTTAAATATGTGTAAACTATCCCCCATAGAATATTAGGTCCCAGATTACAAAGCAACATGGTTCAACATGACTCTGCCTGACAACATGTCGTAAGGTTTTCATGAAATAAAGCATCACAGTTTGAATGTGTTTATTCATACCATTTAAACCCTCCAAGCTCTTTCTCTGCCTCCTCTCCATCCCACTAGCGTGTTTACTAGTGTATGTGCATGTGTGTGTGTGTCCGTGGGTGCATGCTTGCATGTGTCTATGTGTTGTCTGTGTGCGTCTCTATGTGTCTACAGCTCAGTTGTGGCCCTTGAAGCAGTAGACTCCATACAGCTTGTGCTTTTTGTCAGGGAAGCCGTTGAACCTGACGGCAGCTTCCGTGGGGCTGCAGCGCCGGCGGGGGCGGGAGATAGGATAGCGGACGCTGCCGTCAGCCAACCAGCCGGCGTCACAGCGGTCGTAGCCCAGCAGTTTCCAGGCCGCGAACATCTGGCCGACCTTGGCGATCTGGGCGCCGTCTTTTTGACACGCCCTGACTGCTTCATCGTAAGTCAACTTGGAGGGGTGGATCAAATAGTAGAATCGGCCTGGGAAGACAAAAAGACAAACAGATAAATGGAGAGACACTCACACAAACACGCCGCACTCGCCAAACACACACACCAGTTACACAAACGTATCCGATGGCAATCTCAGGTGGTGGCTGTCTTTGCTTTTAGTCAAGATTAGATGAGGTTTAGCCCTGAGCCTTTTGGTTTCATATTGTCTTTGGGGGCACACTTGTAAAAAAAAAAAAAAAAAAAAGCCCTCCCTTTAATGTGGTTTTTATTGTACTACAACTTTACATGCTGTTTTTATCTCGCTCTTTGTTTTATGTGCCTTTCCCACTTTTCTGACTGCATACATTGTTGTACGTTGCTGATCTGCAGTTTTTTTTGTGTTCATGCTGCTTTCTTGGGAGGTCTCCACTGGGAAAAAAAAGACTTTAATCTCAGTTGAACTAATCTGTTCCAATTAAGGTGAGCACATACATGCACACATAAGGAAAACATATTACTTGTAATATAATAATACATAAAAAAAAAAAAAATAGTACAGAACAGAGAGGCAAGATTAATTCCCGGTCCTTGGACACCATCACTGCGGTATTGCGTCTTGGTATTGGAATAACGCAACATATTTATATTCATCTGAATAAAGAATAAAGACCATAATAAATACATAGAAATGCATAATCCTGTCGTTCACCTTTGTAGTTAGAGGTGAAGCAGAACACATCATAGTGGTTCTTCTCCTTGTCTCTCAGGCCGTAGTTGCGAACCCCTGGCACCGTGTTCTTGCCCCCGCAGGGCTCTCTGGGGGTGGTGATGGGATACTGCACTGAGCCGTCACTCAGCCAGCCAGCGTTGCACCAGTCCATCCCTCCTCGCCACGCGTCATACAGCTGGTCGAAAGATGCCACGATGGCGTCCTGCTCACGACACGCCCGCTCAGCGTCGTAGAAGTTGAGGTTGTAGCGACCCAACCGAGGGAAGTATGGAAAGACAATGCCTGGATGGAGAGGGGGAGTGGGCAGAGAAGCAGAAGGGAGATTAGTGCAAATTCTGTGGTAAACAGACAAAAAACCAAGATCCATCATCAGAGTTTCTGGGTTTAATCTCATAACTTAAAGGACTACACCAGTGATTTTGAATTTTCCCACATTTTACATAGCAACAAACCATTCTCTCCATTTTCAAATTTTTGGTTCAAACATCCACCTTATAATGTCCTGCTTAGGCAGCTAACAAAGTCATTACCATTCACAAACCACAGAACTTATAATTGGCTGTGTTAAAGCAAATGTTTCCCCGGGAGCTATTTTTCAGCAGAGGGACCATTTCACTCCACCCGTCATCAAAGTCATCAAAACACAACAGTGCTGCTGCTTTTAGGAAAAATAATGTGGACGACTTTATTACAGTGATGGAATAGTGGTGTGAAGAAAGTCTTAAGTCTCTGAAAATTAATTTTCATATCGTAGTGGAATGAACGGAAATGACTGTCTCGGTTTGGGAAAAGATTAGCAGAAACATCGAGTATACTGTATATATATAATTTGTAGATTCAAATTACACTAAACATGAAAACAATCACTGACGTGGTCCCTTTAAACAAGGGGACTGAAAGGAACCTTAACAAGTTTAGCCATGTCTGTATATAAACACAGTTGTTTCTCTGTCAGTCTGGTGCTGGGTGGCCTCAGACAGTAATGGCCGATGTCTCTGGCTACTCTCATACATAATGGAGCTGCTTTGACACTGATGTATGGGCCTCTGTGGGATGAGCACAAACTGCTGAACTCCTCTCTCTCTCTCTCTCTCTCTCTCTCTCTCTCTGTGTATATGTGTGTGAGTGTGTGTGTGTGTGTGTTCTCACACCTATACACTTGCCCCTGACAGTTCCCCAGGTAGTCTCTGCTCACAGTGCTAAATTTAGTCTGACCACAGCTGAGAGTCTGTTAGACTCCAGTGACAAGCTGCTACACTCTTTACAAGGCAAACAGACACTTTATGAAAAAGCCACATCTCCATTCATTACAGTCTTAATGGTGATATTGCATGTTCAGCCTAAAATCTACAAAATGCATACATTATACCTCATGTTTCTGCTGATGTTTTCCCAAAGCAAGCCGTTGTATTTTAGAACTCAGATACAATTTTTCCTGTATTTTATCCAGCCGTTGGTTTCCATTCATTCCACCACAATCTGAAAATGAACTCCAGTATTCCATTACTGTAATAAAGTCGTCCACATTAGTTTTGGTAAAACGTTTGCTTTACACAGGCAATTACCAGTTCTGTGGTTTATGGATGGTGATGACTTTGTTAACCACATTAGCAGAACTTTATAAGGTGGCTGTTTCAACCAAACATTCAAATTTGGCAATCAAGACATTTTCATTGTATGTTGTGAAATCTTTAGTACTCCGATTCATTTGCTAAATGATTTGTTGCTATGTAAAATGTGAGGAAATGGTAGTAAGTGGGCCAGCCATTCAAAATCACTGGTATGGTTCTGTAAAGCACTAGGTCACCCTAATGTTATACCTTGCAGGTCAAGGGATACTACTACTGTCCCGTCTTCTAAGCCGTCAATAACTTCACACTTGTATCTCCCATAATCCTCCAGGGTGATTTCTGTGATGACCAGAGAAGCGTCCATAGGAGAGGAGCCTTGCAGGTGGACACGTCCATGGAAACGGCCGTAACTTCTTTTGTGGTAATCCATGGCAACAAAAACATCCACCTGAAGCAAGATGTAGAGATGTCACTCTGTGGTGCCAGTATCGTGATATAAGACTAGATATCAACTGGGATTTTTTTATATTGTAATATTGTGATGTGATGTTGTCTCTTCCTGGTTTTGAAGGCTGCTTTACAGTAAAGGGATGCAGTTTGTAGAATTTATTAAACAGCTGTATTTGCTCTGTTATTTGCTTGGTCATTATATTCACATTGCTAATGACTGTTTCTCAAAAAACTAATTGTGTAAATATCTTATAAAAGGACTGATAACATATCAATATTGAGGTATTTGACCAATAAGAGTATAATATTCGATTTTATCTACATTACCCAGCCCTACATTAGCATATCACTAAATTATTATCCCATTAATTGTGACATATTAGTATGCTACTGTAATCAGATCAGACCATCACTGAGAGGGTTACAGCATATATAGCCTCTATACTGCAGGCCAGGCTGTTTGCTACTGGGTCACATTTTGTGAAAAATCTGCAGAGCATCTTTACAGCACACAGAGGTATTATTTTACAGTGCAGAGCAGGGAGGGGGCGTAGTTCTTCCAGCACAACCAGAGCTGAAGCTTTCTGGCAAGAGGCGGAAGGTGTGAAAGACCAATGGAAAAATCACTCACAAGATATTTATCCTGTTCAGTGCAGCCAACTAGAAAACAATACCGAGCACACACTGAACGACAAGTAGCATCATCCTATTTCTGAGCACACTTTGCCACTGCTGTGAGATACAGACTGCCAATCATTTTGACCTAAATCTTATTTGTTTATGGTTCAGCAAGATATTGGAACGGACCCTCTTTAACGCAGCCACTTTGACATGAAATAGCAGGTAAACACAGGTGTTGCTAATGACAGTAATTAGGGTTCTGTCCCATCTCAGTCTGACAGGGCCAGGATCCTGCTGCTGTTCATGCTGGTTCACTGGAAAGAGCCAGGATCACTGAAATGGAACAAAACCTTACTTAATGGCATCACTAACACCTGTGTTTACTCTGCAGGTTCAAGTCAAAATAGCAGCTGCGAAACAGATCTTCTAATTTGATAATGATATACTACTGTAGAAATCCTACATGTGCTCCTTTACTGAAAAAACAGTGAAGAATCTTTCCAAAAGGCTATGCATCCACGGTGGAAATCTGATCTGCCCGATATTTAAAAAACGATTGTGTCCTCAGACAATGAACAATTTCTCGACAGTGGCCTTATAATTGTCACTTTAAAAAAGGTGCATGCTTTTTTAGCACAAAAGTCAATGCACAATTAAGGTGGTGACCTCTTTTAGGTAGTCCGAGGTCAGCTTGGTCCATTTGATCCTCATCTTGCGATTGGGTGCCAGTGACTGGTCCCTTTGGATCTTGCATGGTAAGGTAGCATTTCCCCCCCGCCTCGACACCACCTTGGACTGTTCTGCCGCCACCGAAAGCCGAGGGCCATTTTCTGAAACACAGCAGCAAAATATACAAAATAAAGAAATGTCCCAATATATATGGCACACATCATTTGAACAAATCAACCACCACAAGTGATTAGTCTGGACTTTGTGAAGAACAACCTGAATTAACCTTTTGTTTTCTCTGTATCTCTCTCTCATTCACTGTGCTTACAAACACATACTCCCCTACTTTGTTCGTTAATGCTTTTAGTCAGACTTTTATATTGAAATACCACAATTGTTATATGAATGATATACAAGGATAAAATACAATGTCATCCTCCAGAGTCTCTCGAGTCTGTCTTTCTCTTTTCCCACTCTAATGAAAAAACTCTGCAGCCCAGCAACAAATCCCAAATCTAGCCAGACTACCAACACAAAGTCATACAATAACAAATAATTCACATAATACAGAACAACAGGATGGAGGAAAAAACAACAACAATAACGTGGGAAATCGACATGGCATGCACATCTGACATCCCATTCTTGGTCCAAAAACAAATTTTGTTCAAGTAGATGATTTCAATCATTTGTAGTCAACAACTGAGTGAGGAATGGGCCCCATGTTTCATTAAACAGATCCTCTCTCCCATCCACTCCATAAATGACCTATAAATGAGCTGCCATATTAATCAATACCTCTGTCTAATCTTTTAAACTGGATAAAGTGGAGGAGGTGTTTCCAGAGGTGTAGAGTTATCCTGCACCCTGGTATCATAGCTAAACGACATCATAATTTCTGGCCACGTTTTAAAGTCAAATGGGAGCACACATCTTTTTTTTTTTTTTTTTTTTTTTTTTACTATTTTTTT
>OMLB01019080.1:0-15050 GCA_900302555.1 Myripristis jacobus
CCCCCCGTGGCTGAAGCAGACGCTGCCTCCTCTCGGATCACTGGCTAATCATAACAGATCACAGCCAACTCCATTCCACAAGGAACCCAGAGACCTGAAGAAAACTTTAACTCTCCCAGAGACTAGTGTAGGTGTGGGCCACTGCACTCAACTCTGTGGCATCCACCTTCCATATATTAACCTTGCCCTTTGTCAGGCCTCAAAACTTCAACACAAAGTCAATCGGAGAACTCTAACTTTCAGGCGCTGTACTATACAAAAGTGCTGCCAAGGAGAAAGATGATCGTGAGTCAGCACACTCAGTGGATTGGTTTCTCTGACCAATTAGTTGAGTACAAAAATCTTATCCATTATGTTCTTAGTGGCAATTAAAAATATAATTGGATATAACTGAATGGGGGAAGTGAGTAGAATGGACAGGAAACGGCGATAGCGCCATGATTGGGTTGTCGTCTTAGCAAATGCACACTTTATCAGTGGCTTCAATCAAAAAGCTTCTTAATTGCGCCAGAGTGGTGTCAGCGTTTCTTCATGAATGTGATTAGTTATAGAAAACAACACGATTCACAAAAGAGAATACTGTAACTCATCTGCTTTTAAGGCGACGCCTTCCTCCTGGGATGCCTTTGTCCTTTGAACTATGTGGATGAAAGGAAACGGCTGGTGTGATTGGTGTTTTACAAATCTCTATCATTGCTTCACTTTCTCGTACTTCTCTATATCAGCATGTAACTGTGTGTCATTAGATGTAATTTAAAATCACATTCCTTTCCTGCGCTTGTGGGGATCTTTGCCAATACAAGTCATAATCCATCACGGAGAACATTACAATGTTCAGATGCTGTTGGGAAATAACTAACTTGCTCTTCTCGGGTATTAACTTTTATAACTGACAGTGAGTTCCCAGATGAGTAATGTTTGAATCTATACATGGAACACAAACACTGTGGTCTGAATGCTACACATTGCAGTTTGCTCAAATAAATCTTATTCAGGTGCACACTGCTGTTATTTACAAACTCTGACCTAAGTAGGAAATTGTTTCAAAGTACAGAATATGCAAATTATTTGAATGAAATTATTACATCAAAGCCACACAATGGAAAATGGCCTGTGGATAATGTAAAATAGAGTAGCAATCAGTGAAATGAGCCAGAGAACAAACAGCACCATTCCTTTAAGTCTCACCATTGGCACATTCACATGTGTGTTAACCGGTTACCACCTTTGCTTCACTGTGTTGAACAGTACTCTTCCCTACAGACGCTCTGGTTTATTGTTGCACTGGGTATGTTTCTCCCTCTTTTTGATCGCGTTTCAGGTGCTCAGTCTCCCAAATCAGATCAGCAGATGGATTTCATGACTTTGAAGCCCATCACTGTTGAAATATGCTAAACTGGTCAGACACCCCACGGTTCAATCCCATTTAGATGGGGAACAAGATTGAGTGCGGGAAGAAGAGAGAAGAATGGGACACGCAGCAGCGTGTGCTGGCAGTAATACGTTAGCACATTCTAGCCGTGTTGCCTTGTGAGCCCCGTGATTGACAGGCACATGGATGAGGTGTAATATCTCTTCCACTTAGATCATCATTCTAAAACTATTCAACATCTATCTCGCGCTCGCTGACTCCGTCTCACTCTGGCTGTGGCTCTTTCAGCGTTGCATATGCTTGAAGATGTGGTACACAAGGCACTAACCACTCACACTTTTCTATGCTTTTTAACAGTATCAGACGATATTAACCGCACCACAGGAACCAGTGGAGGTAAGCAACTAGTTAGGGACCGATTTAAAGCCGGAGGTAGACTTGCTTTTAACTACACGTCCATGTGCACATGATGGTTGCCTTGTGTATCCTGCGTCCGTTTGGAGCATTGTTTATGCACATCCACAAAAAAATAATGCTGTGCTCCAAACGGATGCAGGACACGCGAGGCATCAAGTGTATAGCTGGAGTCTTGTAAAATACGCAGGAAAGTGTGCGAACAGTTCTGTTCACAACGCCTGTTGTCTGTGCAAGCACATGGTTACAAGCAAGTATATCTTTGGCTTAATATTGTCGCCAATGGGCTCTTTTGGTTTTCCAGCTGGGTCTATGGGTCAATAATAAAGCTTGGAGAAGCAATCCCTCTCTTTCCATAACCAACCATTGTTGGCTTTATGATTGTGCCACTTTTAGATGCATATAGTGGAGGGTGTTGTTTGAGGTAATTGCAACATGATCAAAAGAGGGTTTTCATTTTGCTGAGAGAGTTGCATGGTGTTGAATAGAGACTTGGCAAACATTCTGGGAACCTGCGCCATTGTGCTTGTTCTGCAGTGAATATGACTGAAGAAAACACTCATTATTCCAGGAGGTATAGAGGGCTAGAGTGAGCCAGCAATGGAGTGGCATTTGAAATAGAAAGACACTCATTGCCAGTTGGCCTCTTCTTCTAGCTGCAATTAATCCATCATAGTTGGGGTGTTTTGAGCTCGGGTTGCAATATGTTAGAGTGCGTTCCATTCACTTCACACTGAATGACTTAATGACTGGGTCATGACAGAGAGTGATTTTCAAAAGCAAACTCCTACCAGTTAGACATGAATGTGAACATCTTCAGGCATATTTGAAATAACTCCAACTTTTATCAACGTCAGCTCAGCCTGCAACATATTCAGAATACACAGTATCATACAATACAATTTTGTTCATATCCCAAGGTCTCCTAATTTCTATTGGAAGTATATATTAAAACAAATCTTTTCATTGGCTTGTGCCATTTGAAGATAAGCACAAAGCATAAAATATCTGTGATGATTCAGCTCATCCCATATGTTTCTAGTTCCTCCAGTGTCATGGCAACCCTCTGCTGACAGGATCCCTAATAGAGATGTTAACCATAAAAGTCTGGGTAATGGCAATTCCTTGGTGACACATGTTCAGTGCATGGAGGACGTCCTCCGTTGGGATAATGATCCACAACTGGCAGAGACATAGGAGTCTGGCGACCCAGGGATGCCGTGCTTTCAGTGGGATACCTGGACACGGCCTTCCCTAGCCACCTTGGAGACTATTTTTAACTTAATTACCCTTTTAATGCCCTGCTTAAAGCCCTGGCTCTCTGAATAAATTATATGTAATGGAGCCCCTGTCTGTACACAGATCTTTACATGCAAGGGCCCATGGTGAATAATGGCTTGGGGAGCATGGTTTTAGCTGCTCTAATTATACTATAGGCTCCTGCTCCTGTAATAACTGGTACTGATTTATTCATGGAGTTTGCCATACCTCGCCTTTAACGTTTAATGGCAATCTCTCTTCTCCAATTAACTATCCTTGGTTCCATCTGCCTAAGAAATATATTGGGCATTTTCGTCTTTGACCATGATAAAATTCCAACTGCACTGTATCCCAATTTGATTTGATTTTCTTTTTTTTTTGTGCATTTCATTTTGATGATTTTCATTTCTCCTCCAGACGTGTGAGGAGTGACAAACCCGTGTCTGTTTGCGATGGGGGAATATGTATTTTCATCCCTATGAATAAGAAGGGAATGAGTAGCAGAGGACTGGGGCTTCTGTTGTGTGATAGGAATCACATAATAGACTGGCACACAGAGAGCTGTCCGTCACACTCTCCCAGGAGAGCCGGGACTGCTTCTGATGAAAACAAAGGCAGCTTGGAGGCAGCCAGGGTCTATGGGGATCATCTCTCTCTCTCTCTCTCTCTCTCTCTCTCTCTCTCTCTCTCTCTCCCTCTCTCTCTCTGTTTCTCTTTCTCTCTGTCTTTCCCTTTCTGTCTGCTTCCCTCAGTCATTCAGCATGCTGACTAGAAACAATGGCAAAGGGGATTGCGACGCGGAATACCGAGCGGGAGGATAATTCCCTGTTTCCGAGTACAGCAGGTGTCATTTATGTTCCAATGAACTGTTGCATCCTGTGCGGCTCTAACTCACAATCCCCTCTTGTCAAACATACACCCTGGCTTCTGGATGTCCGCTGTTGGCAGGTCTCACGCATAAGCTTCAAAAGCCCCAAATTTACATGGCATTTAGACTGGGCTGATTAAGTTTCATCCACCCAGCATGTAAAAAATTATAGTATTTCCCTGCCACACCATATTTCTGCCTGCCTTCCTTCCTTGTTATTCATCTTTTTTTTTGGCTGTCCTCCTTTGTCCTTCACATAATGAGATTGCCCGTTTTGAAAAAAATGAATTTACATGATTTCCACTTGCACTCTGTCTTGGTCTTATAAGGCCGTGTATCTTTCACTGACGTAGAAAATGGTCACAGTGATCAGTAATGTTCCATTTCTTCCTGGGAGCTGAGCAGTAAAATGGATCCTCTATTCCTGCAACCAGAGAGCTCTTGACCCCCCTTGACATTTCCAGGGCACAGCAAAGTTTCATTTTACTGTCCCAGGCAGCCTGGAGGCGCACATACAAGCTTTATTCACTAACTGGGATGTAGCATTATAGGATTGGTGTTCGTTTATTAGGAGTGGTACTTCCACTGTTGAGTCCAGTTTCTCTCGGGATTGGCCACTTTTATTGACATAAACAAGACAGAGCGAGGATTGGTGTGTAAAAGGCCTGACTTTGCCAGCCTAGAAATCCAACACTAATAGCTGACCAGCACTAATAGCTGACCTCTCAGCCTATCTGACCTCGTAGTCATGAGATCTATAACTGCCATGGATGATAGAGAAGCGCTCACCCACTCACTTTGGTTACTCTGAATCCAAACCTAACAGAAAGGAGACAAAACAGACATCCATGTGGCCCTGAGGGTCATACAGGCTTTGTGTAAAGTCTTTGCATGCTAAAAAAAACCCAAAATAGGACGAAAAAAAAAATCAGTCAGCTTTATACTTCCCTCCATTTGTCCTTTGCAAGTAGCTGTCTAGATGGCATGTGTTTGAATCGTGAGGCTCAGATGTTTGGCTAATCACTGGTGGAGCTGTTGCAGGTTTGCTTGGTTAAGGGATCAGGGAGAGATTAGCAAAGGAGTTCAGCCAGAGAAAGAGACGAGCTGCCACTGGTGAAATTATGATAACAGTAGCAGCACATATGGATTACTGCACAGTGCTGGCAGTTTACCTTCTTTTGTCTAAACTCCCCCCAAGTCACATGTAGCTTCACTTTTCAGACTCCCCTGTAATAGTTTTACCTAATACAGAGTTCTTTCTCTCGCCGTCTCCTTGTCTACCCGTATGGAAACATGCATTTCCGAGGGTGGTATTCAATAAAAAGGTAACAGATTGGTAATTGTTTTCTTTGAGTGATGGGGGTTTATTTTCTTAACCTAATCCATGTTTTGCTGTGCATCCTTCCATCCTAAGATCCACTGTGATCACCCAGCAGCAGTAGGCCACGCTCCATTTAGGCTTCTTTAAACAAATCAGGGGCCTGGTTGGCGATGGCTGACACCAGCATATGTAGGTGTGTATGGTCCATGTCTGTGTGTGGGGGGCTGGAGACAAGACCATATAACAGAGTTGTTCATTGAAAACTAATAGGAAGAGAACTTTTAGAGGTGTTTATTTACACCAAGTGAAGCCATGTAGAAAATAGCAGCATATGTTACACGCAGAGGGCCTGCAGAGACTACTGGGAGTTGTGCAAAGACAATGCTGCTCTGTCCAAGCCCCCGTGACACATGCCCAGTCCTCAAGTAAGACTGCTACGGATTCATTATTCAATCAACAGTTTATGCACTGTTACTGATAGTTTCCTTAGTTGAAGTTGGCAATTAACAAGTCTTTCCGAGCACGTTTTTTCAGAAATCTATCTCATTACGTTGGCGGCGATCGTTGTTTAATTCACGCCAAAACAAGGTAGAATGACTGGCACACAAAATCGACCTGTCTGCTTGTTTACCAACTGGCTGGTAAGGTAAGAGCTCCATGGAATTGACGGACGCCCCCTGACAAAATGAAATACCAATACCTGAGTTGCGCTCCACTTACATACTCTAAACAACCCCCTGGCAAGCATTGGAAAAATAATTACGGCTGTCCAGGGCCAGGATCCAGTGTCAAAGAGGTTGGCTGTTCAACACTCTGCTGTCTACACAGCTGATCTAACAGCTTATCTATCATCCAGAGCTATAGATGAATTCCTTGTAAGTGCATACTTTGTATTACAAGTGTGATAAATATGAGCTACTCTAATCACCCGCCACACAAAAACATTCAAAGTTGTAACAGCCTGTCATTTGTGTTATGTTCCTAATTTATATGTTAATTATGTTTACTTTGCATAATTGGTACATATTGCGCAGCATTTTTCATTGAAATAAATAAAATGGTTGCAATTTGTCTTGTGTCAATACCACATTTCAGTTCATAAACCATGATGTCATCCTTGTGCTAATTCCCCGTTTCGTCATTGGTGCTTGACAGTTTCTGTGTGTGTGTACAGTTTAGTGAGGGTGCATTGCAAGGCCTCTATCTATAAGTTGGCCTCTTTCGCTGAGACACAGCTGTCCTGTGTCGACAAATGTTGAGGTGGTTTTCTTATGTAAGGGCCCACCTGGTGAGTCAATGCAAGGCTGATAATGGAGCAGGGAGCTCTACAATGGTCCTACCTTCATGTTGTGCTATGACTTCGCTATCTCACATCTACACATGTGAAGACCTTAGAAATACCACAAAAGATTACAGGTGTGAGATGCTGTTCCTGCTAGGATGGCTTAGTGAGTAAAAGTAAATGGTGGTGGAAATGAATGCCTCTAGCTTTGTTTAGTCTACATGCCTTTCCTCTCTCTCTCTCTCTCTCTCTCTCTCTCCCTTCTCTTGTACCCAGCTTTTCTCATTCCCCACTCTCCGTCACTACCGAAGGAAATGACTCTATGTTTAGATTCTATCTAAACCTTTTGGAGTATTATATATTTCTAGTATGACTCCTTGCCCGTGGTACATCGGTGCCTTTGATAGTGGTCCATTTATATGCATAATGTTTCAACTACGTAATTTGTTTTAAAACTCCACTGTAGACATGAGGACAAAGGTTTAATTATCATTCTGAACAGGAAAATGTCTCTGCAAAGATATAATACTCTGTTCTCGTTTCACACACTTCATTGACTAGGCAATGGCATCATGTATTTTTCAAGTTAATTGCCACACTCTCACCTCCTCCTTTCTTACTGAGAATTGCTTGCCAAGTACACCACATAACATCATCTCAAAGGAAACTAGCAAAACGTGCATGATTCATTGACACGCGGTGAGTTCAGTGATGATAAGTTTTAGGCCGCCTTTGTGGGAGAGTTAGAGTCACACATCATTAGGCAGCTGCCCTCAGTCACGTTGTCTCTTATTTCCACAGGTTCTTCAGAGCAAGAGGTCGGACCCTCGCTGGGCCTGAAAAAGTCCAGCTCCTTGGAAAGTCTCCAGACGGCTGTTGCGGAGGCGACGCTCAACGGTGATGTCATTGTCCACAGGACACGCCCTCGAATCGCCAGGGGCCGCGGATGCAACGAGAGCTTCCGGGCTGCAATCGACAAGTCATATGAAAAATCTGGTGTCATTTCGACAGAAGAGGACAACAGCATGGACACATGTGAGTGTCCAGGTATTTCTATAAGAGTGATATAAGCAGTTCTCGTATGGTTGAGCTGTGTTTTCACAGGAGGAAGCTTTAATAGCTATCATATTCTACGAGACAATAGAAGATTAGTAGCAGTAGTATAGCAGATGTCAGTAAATAATAAACACTCAGTTGCTATAAAGATGTTAGAATACTTGAGGGTCCACTGGGAGATTTTGTTGCTCTGTTTCAGTCAGTATAATGTAGGCCAACAGAACAGAAACTCCCCAATGGGGCTTTTCCACTATGGCAGGATTCACCCCCAACTAAACTAGGTTAGGGATTCCCACTTACTAGAGAGATGCGTGTGTAAGAGGCTATGTCTTCTAGATTACAGCCTCATTAATATTCACATAGTTAATGTTGAGTGGAATTGTTAGAGACTGCTGCAACATGTCGTCCCCGAGGTTCACAGGCATAAAGTGCATTGCCGTGTATTTCAATAGACGGCACGTGAGGAAAACATTCCCACTATTTACCGACATAAGTCAGGGCCCTTAATCGGAGACATTTTTTATTTATGTGCAGTGTAGCGTTCACAAATGTGTTGGTTGGGACTGCAATTTTTTTTTTTTATTAACAAATCTAGGGAAGTCTCAAATATGTTCCTTCCCTTCTATCTGTGTCGTTTATTATTGACACATGGTTCATGGTCCTTTGCCACAATTCCTCACTTTTTTAGCCCTTGCATACCTGAATGGAAAAGGGGCCAGGAATACCTTCCTTTAGTCAAAACAAAGATTCACTGACACGCCGGGAGTTCAGGAAAAATTGTTGCGACTTTTGCTCTCTCTAGATAGTCAAGTTTGATCGTCTTCTCAGACAGAAAGAAAAGAGGTGCCACCTTGCTTTGAGTGAATATATCCAGCTAGACAAGGTGTTTGATGACAAAAAGACATGCGTCAGGTATAGAGAGACAGGCGTCGTACGTTCGGCGACAGGTAATAACACTGCAACACCACAAGAGTAATCGCCAGATATACATTTCCATTCACCATTAAAGGATTCCATTAAAAAGGCTGGGGGACATTTGAAAAAGAGGGAATTATTTGCCTGAATCGCTTTGTTCTCATAAGCTCTGTCGGCAAGCTGCTAAATACAGTCTTATCTCAGTGAAGAAAAATGGGGAAAGCGACCGATTTCCCCTGCTGCGGTATATTGCATTCTCCCCCATGATATTCAAATAACTCTGTTTTTCAATTTAGATAAAAGCAGCCAGTCTGTGCTCGTCACTGAGGTTAATAGTCAAAGTTGACAGATAAGCCGCTCCCTTCTTCTGCTCCCAGACTTTTATTTACATAAAATAAGAATGTGGCATCACCTAAAGAAAATGTGTCCCCACAAGATATCCTGCCGGGCAAAATGCACTTCCCCTTGTGCTACTTTCTGTTGTATCTTTTGAGGCAGGAAAAAATAAAATAGGAAAAACAAATCTGAACTTTGGGGTGAAATCCCTTCTTTCATGTGTTGGAATGAGACTTGTCTGTCACAACCTTCACTGACAGGGCAAGTTAAATGTCCTTGATTACTGAAAGAGGGAAGTTGAGCGGTAGACTTTCACTGAAGTGACAAAATATTTCCTGCGGCTGTCTGTCTCTGGAAATTATGTTTCACTCTCCAGACACTTTCATCATTGGTTCTATTGTCTTTTCAAATCGTCAGCCAGGTCCTCTTTGTGTAATAGCTGTCAATGACTTCACCTTTTGATGTCTGGTGCTAAGGCCTTTTATCTGTTTTTTTGATCATTTTTGATGGGAGGCAGCTCTTCTCTCCTGTCTTGTTTAAAAACTCTGCTGGTCCCATCAGTGGGTTTGTGATTACAAATGCATGCAGCACAGCCAAGCTTTCTCCAAACCCGCAGAACTTTATTTTAAATTCTAGTGGAAATCCCAGGGCTTCCAAAGATCCCAAATATATCCCGCTGAATTACATGGAAATACTTTTAAAATCATGCAAAAGATATCCAGATATTTTCTATTTGATGTGATGCGACAGCCATAAAACAATGGATGGCATTTTGGCTTTGAATATTTCTCTGAACATAAGCATGCTGTAGCCTCTATGAAGTGTTGCAACCAGCAGACACACAACATGGATGTGATACTGTTGTTCAATATGGGAAAAAATACCTTTGAAGCTAGTTAAGAGGACATTTTCGGGAAATAAAGGTTCAAGGAGTTAATGCTATTTTCAAGAATAAAAAGAAATAGTGGATTATAAAATGATGTTGAAGTGATCTTCCCGAGTTGTCAGCTCCTGTGAGCACTTTTATAGGAGTGCATCTAGAACCTGGCCAGACACCAGAAACACACGTACACACTCATCCGGGAGGCCCCGCATTACAATGTTTAGGGTGTTATCTCCAGCTTGGCATCATTAAGGAATAGTGGAATTAGCGCTCCTGCTAATCTCAGTCAGTTTAATGGCCAGATGCAGTTCACATCTGTGATTCACCGCCTTTGCTCTTAAGTGGATGATAAGCAGGCAACAGAATGTGTGATCAAACTGATACTCGTCCAAAACCTGCTGCAGTCTTATCATATCCAAACTGAGGGGGGCTGAGGGTGTTGCATGGTGATGCATTGCATAATTGAATAGGCCTAAGCTACCAATTTGCTCACTACCCTTGTCGTACAGCGCCTCACATTGAGATTCCATTTCAGACATTTCCTCCGAGATGGCAGCTGAAAGGAATCGCTGATACCTCTACGGATCGCGGGCAAAAACAAACCCCGACGTTCATCCTTGAAATGTGAATCCAGCCGCTTCACTCTCCTGTAGTCTGTCTCATCCCGCGTGCCGAAAATCCATCATGGTCCCCCCTGCATCTGTTTTTCCCCTCCGATAAGCGCCTTTCTCTCCTCTATCAAAGACAGAACTTAGGCGACGTCGTGCGAGACTGTAATAAGTTGAAATCTGAAGGACATCTACCTCACGCCTCCGAGTGAGAGATATAGCATAGACAGGGGCGATGCCAACTGCAGAGCGCATTTGCAATTAAGATCCCCTGGAGCCTTTTCCAAGATTATTTAAATGTATAATTAGTGACAGATTAATTACATTTTGCACATCAGTCCTGATTAGATGTGATGGAAACTTTGAGTATAATCAACCCTGCGTCACCTAAGGAGTTTGGTTTCAATTTCATGTCTTGGTTGAAATTAGTTCAGACGCAAATTAAGGCCCTGATTGATATGACCATCATTATAGCTTCCACTATTCCATCACATCACTTTTCAGTGAATTCTGAAGGAAAAAAAGGAGGAAAAAAAATGAAGGTTCTCTTGTGAGCTATGTGAAATGCATATATTTGAAATATCTTTAGGCTTGCGACTAAGTGAAAATATGTTCAGCTGAATAGTATTCTCAAAGGATGCTCAAAGTAAATATAGTCTGCACTAATGAGTCGGATGAATTCAGTGTGTTTTTGTTCAAAGCTGTTATACCTTGTGGGACACAGCTATTCCATTGATGGTTCATCTGATGGTACCAGAAGAAAGGAGTGATACTTTTAAAATAATTGTGTGTGTGTGCGCGTGTGTGTGGGTGTGTGTGTGCTGCTTTCAAATGCAAGGCCGCCTGGATCTGCAGGGAGTCGAGTGAAAGGAAAAGTTTTTGCGTCTGCCTCTTTTTTTATTTACATGCAAATCCTCTCTCTCTTACCCTCTGTGTGTCTGTGTGCATCCTGTTCTCTTTCACTCTCAATCTCTCCGGCTTTCTCCCCCTCTCTTTTTTTCCCCCAGTGGATGAAGACACAGAGGGAAGTTCCAGATCGGGCCGAGACTCCATGTCCACCAGCGCTGACCTCATCATGGGCGCCGGGCCGAACAGCAACCCCTCCAAAGACGACAGATGGAAAGAGAGGGGGAAAGACGGGGGGAAGGAGAAGAAGAAACCTGAGAGGGACAAAGAGAAGGACAAAGACAAAAGCAAAGCTAAGAAAGGCGTGCTGAAGGGCCTGGGCGAGATGTTCAGGTAAGACGTGGCTCAAGCACTCGCACCCCTCCCCCCACCCCCTCATAGCCCCATGCCCAATCAGTAGCTCCCTTTTTTTAATTCCACTGACTGCGTTTGCCACCAGAACATACCAGAATTTGAATGTGTTCTCAGGATGTTGCCTGCGCTAATCAGGGACCTTTCTCCTTGAACCCTATGAGGTGGAGGGAGTGGATGGAGGCGGGTTATCGACCTCCAGGGCCTCTGGCACTTTTGAGGCAGATTATTTTTAATAAGGCCAGCATGTTTTATTCATACACTTATGTGCAGCGTCCTCCTATGCTATCCAAACTCGTTTGTTAACCAGCGGACAATGCTCGCGGCCCATATGAGTGGTAATGCGAGGCGTGATTTGGTTTTGAAGATGAAAAAAAAAAAAAAAATCCTTTGGAGATGCTGAAATCAACTGTGGGCTGGAATTGTTTTGCCTGGGGTCGGTGCTCGCTGTGGCTTTCTCGTCGTGTGACTACCTTTGGAGGCTATGGGAGTAACATGATTCTGCTGTTAATGGCTCTCATGTATTCAGCATTTTGTCACTTTAAAAAAAAAACAGTTTAGAAGCACAGAGATTTCATCTCATTTATATGCCTTTTCATGAAAAGAGGCCCTCACCGCTGTGCTGTAACCTCATATATAGTAGAAGTGGAGAAGTCAAACCAGACACCAGTGCTGGCAGATGTTTGGCTGTGGTTGTTAAGTTTTTCTCTGCCAGCAACTGGTTGGCAGGTAACCAAATAGTTTTAGGAGGATCTTAAAAATCAAGCTGGTAAAATAATTCAGCTGCCACTTATTGGGCTAACAGGCAGACCCATAAATTCTCTGCCCTGAGTGTATACTTTGGACCATACACTGTATACATAGATCATACCAGGAGAAACCTCTAAATAGACTCTAAATGAAAATAAACATCCTGTGGGTAAAATTAAGGGCTGATGGGGAATGCATTTCCGAACCCATTTGCCATTTCTGCCACAAGGAAAATTAATGGGGGAGTCACATTAATTATTTGGATTCTGTGCTCATTTGAATATGGCATAAATTAAGGGTGGAGGCGGCGCGGGCCGTTATCGTGCCGTAAGTTGTTTTCATGTGGATTAGTTTAATGGGATTAGTTAGCGTATCGCGGCGCACGGCTCTGTAATGAACAATAAAGACGACAAGTGTGTTTCGAGGTCACGATTGAGGAATGCGTAGAACTTCCTTATCTGCCATTATTTTCACTTTTGCAGGGCTTTCTGTTGTTTTATTTTTATTTTTTTTTAGTTGCATTCTGCAGGATAAATGCAATCTAGAGTGAGTCAGGCAGGCACATGTTCTGTCACACACCATGCCTGAACACATACATAGAGACACTCGTTCACACAAGCGCTCACAAAGAGGCACGCTCGATTAGTAAGTGAAAGTAGAAATTTGAATTGCAGGTTTGACAGTCTCTGTGACATGCAATCAGAGCCGCTGGCGGAGGTATTTGAGTGGCTGTGTGCTTGGGCCCATAGGTGGCTGCCGGGGTGATTTTATGGCGCAGGGGGCCCTCGGCATGCCCTCATCGGCCTCATCATCTTTCTTCATTATCTCTGAGTGCCACCGCCACTTAAGAGTTGGCACGCAGCAGGCCTCACTGACACTCACCCCTGCTCTATGCATTTAACTCAGGGCCCGGCGCCTTCTGAATGCAAAGAGGTGGTCCAAAACCAGCATGTTGCTCCCTTTTTTTCCCACTCCAGAGCTTTGTGTCTCCTTCTCTCACCTGCTCTTACTCCTTGTTCACACCTGAAACCCCTTTTTTCTGTGACAGCTCTCATATATTTTATACTCACAAGTGAAAGTATGATACTGACTTATCTTCTGCTCTCTTGCTTCCTCCTCATGTCACCTTCCCACTCCGCACGGTCCTTTTTCGTTTGTCTCCCCGGCCGTATTTAAGAGGTAATCCCCAAACAAGTGCAGAAAGTTAGAGACTGAGGTGAATTGTTGTGCCTCCCAGTAGATATAATAGCAAACTTTTTTAGGAAAGAACAAAATGGAGCAGTGTGAAATGCCTGGTGATGGAACAGGAGGATAGTGGGAAAATAGCGCTAGATCTGCTGTGTGCCTCACTTTGAACGATTTATCCAAAGTTTTGACAGTGATTCATAATGGAGAAGTCTTTCTGTGCAAGCAGAGAATGAGAGAGGCGTTCGGCTGTCAGAAACTCAATGGCTCCTCAAGCTTATGGATTGCGAACAGAATTTCCATGAGCAAATATCCGCGAGTGAGTGTCTTACCGTTGCATCAAAACATCAAAAAGACATCCTGATTGGGTTAATCCTTTGTAATGCTTGTCTCCCTGGTTTTTCATTTGCATAAGATGGACAGGCTTGCGCTTTCCCTCACTTTTCCCCACACACGCGCGTCTTGCACTCACGTTCCCCCTCTAAGGAGATTTCAAGGAGTTTGCAGTTCGCTGCAATTTGAGCTCATCTGCATGCCGGCCTTTGTATGGCCTGATGAACGTGTTGCACACATTCGCTTAATGGACAGCCTGATTGGGAGTGCATTAACGTCAGAGCCAGGAGAGAGGAGGATGGCCTAATATAGGGAGCAAGAGGATAGAGAGGGAGAGACGGCGAGATAAATAGACTGTGAGTGCAAGAATGAGCGAAAGTGTGTGATGGAAAGAAAATTGACTGCCTTAAGCCTGAAGCAAAGAAACTGCAGTGCAGAGATCCCCAGCCTCCCTTGGAGAATGATACTGTACTGCCTATAGGATGGCGGGCTGCATGGTATACAGTACAGCACCATCCAGTAATGAATAGGTTATTCTTATGAATGGGTGGTGATGTGCATGCGTGCGTAGGGTAAAAACCAGCCCAAGGCAGAGGCAGCTCGACGTCAGTGTTATTTCTAGGACGTCTGTGTTTGCGTGTATAAGCATGTCCATGTCCATATCCAGTGGGACAGGGGAAGGGCGGTGGGTCCATTATCCCTCCAAACCATGTATGTGATTATTCATGTCCTCTCTAGTGGATAACGTGATCATTACTTTCTGATCATATCAGGTCTGTTTAGATGTTGGGAGCCTTGCCCTGGGCCCTGTTAGCATACTAGCAGACAATGATGTCTCAGCCCGGCTCGCAAGCCTCCCTTCAGCACGCCTAATGAGGTGTTGTTTATCTTCTCAGTGACTGACTGACCTCCTCCTTGAATGGCCCATCTCCATCATTTGTGTGTGTGTGTGTGTATCTGTGTGAGTCTGTGTGGAATGCAAAAAATAACCATATTAAATCAGATTTCAATGTGCAGAATTAAAAATGTGCTTTTTTTATTTTCATTTGATTTCAGGTAAACTATATTTATATAAGACTCAATGCTGTGCTAAATAACGTAAGATGGACCGTTTTTGTGTATCTATACATCTATATGTTTGTGTGTGTGTGTGTGTGTGTTTCGTACACGTGGCCCGGCATGCCCGGCTTGCATGCCCCAGGCCTGCTCC
>OMLB01019082.1:6840-16840 GCA_900302555.1 Myripristis jacobus
CACACACACACACACACACACACACACACACACACACACACAAACATACACACTTCCAAGGCAATGCCGATACATATTGTATTTTTCCCCGGAAGCAACATATGCAGAGATGTCCACATAAATGTTTTATTGGAGAAATTATTGACTGACCAGAAAGGAGCTTATTGTATCAAATAGTGTGCATACCTTCTCGGCCAGATCTCAAAAAGACTGCCTTTTCCAGATTGGTGAGATCTAAAAAGTCTTCTTTCCATTTGCCTTTTGCAAATTCAGCACAGATTGTAGAATTTCCATTTTTAGGAATACTTCCTTTCATAGCAAAATATTAATAAGCATGATAAATATTGAAATATGGAGAAAAAGTAATGAAATTAAACTTTGTGGGGCTGCCATCTGTTGGAGAAATCTCTACCAAACCATTTCACCTCTGCGAATCAGTCATTTTTTACATTCATTTGATTTAATTTTTGGTCCTTCTTCAAGTGGGCTGATCACTAATAAGTGTCCTAGAAAATGGCATGTTGTTGCAAGCACTGACTCTGTTACCAGCATTGACTGAGCTGTATTTCAGGTGGAGCCTAAGTGAGCTTGCCTAATGCTCTTTACCCCCTCTAGAGGATCCCAGAGGAAAGCCCTCACCTGTGGTGTTAATCAGAACAAGGAGATAAGCCTCTAATGCAACACTAATCGTGCATTGAGAAAGCCCAGCACTGCAGGGGCTGCTAACTGCAATAACATAATTGAATGTTTTAAACATGATGATAACATAAAAATAATGGGACCATAAAGTGGCTCATGCTGGGTCAAATCACTTACATCTCAATGGGCCTATAAACTGTGCAATACAGTACTCTTAAACTTTGTTTAAATGGGTTTCTGGGTGTGATTTTCGCTCTCGTCTGTTTCCTGCTGGCAGATGATGGATGAGTCAGAGGCCTGTTCACTGCCCGGTGGCCTGGCCAGCGTAAAGAGACAGTTTGAGAACCAGGAGTTTGCCTCCTCCTCCTCCCAGAGCTCCGTCACCCAGTTTCATTTCCAGCAGAGATCCGTCCAGGTAATGTGCAGCCACCGTGGATTCACTGTCCTGGTTGAAATACGTGCTCCCTTTTCTGTGATTTCTCAAGAATTTGCTTTTGTCACTCACGGGTTCCAATCAGTATTCTTGAACATGCCCAAAAAAATTGGCATTTGGCTTCATATTCAGTGTTAATCTTGTTTGTCTTAAAACAAATGGGGGAAAAAAATTGTCATTCAGATGAGATAATCCCACTTGTTTCCAGTGCAGTTTCACTTGTGTCAGGATTTTTTCTGAGAAGTCACATCGACCCACTAGTGTCAAGAAAATCAAATTTGATGAGCAAGTTGATTAGCACTGGAAACAAGAGGGATTATCTCATCCTACTTTCACTTGTATTAAGTCAAGTAATTTCTTAAAGTGAACATTTTTTGAGGTGTATGGGAAAAAACTGAGGTTCAAGCATGTCATTAAGAAGATGTTTAAGTACGTATTAAGAATGCAGCTGCTTCATAGACAATAAATTGGGAAAGATAATAAGACTGGGAGAAGGATACTTTTTCTTCTCATTTTTAGATGATAGAAATGTGAAGATGGAGTGGTATTGCCCCATCTGTTCATGAGCTATATATTTAGGCTAAATTGGGAAATATATTACTGCCAAGGAATGATTTACATTCTGCTGTGGCTCTTTATTGAAAGATTTCGGGCTGGCGTGGCAGTGACTCCAAGGCGTTCTTGTAGGGGGTGAAGTAAAAAAGGGCACCTTGAACTTTGCCCATCTTTCCGGCACTGCCAACCAGCGTGTGAGGAAAATGCCAGAATGAGTTAGCAGCTTGTGATGGGGCTGTGGGCTTTCACCGGATCCCAGTGAAGTAAGGTCAATTCTCCCCCTCCATGCATTCTCCCCATCTGCTCATTCAAGCGAGGAGCAGAATGGATTCATTGAGCGCACAAGGGCCCTGCTGAATGCTAAATTTTACATAGGGGTTCAGAGGGGGAGATGCCTGAGTCTATTTGATCAAGTTATTGCTTCCATACAGCGGCAGCGGCAGAAGCAAACCGCTTTCTGCTCATCTCTTCTCCTTCACAGGTGTAATATGTGAGTTCTATTTTAAAGCTGGTTGTACAGATAGAAAGATAAGTGCTTTAGGAAGTACAGAGCTCTCCCACTGTGTGGCTTTCATGTAAACTGCAGAGGATACAACCTAAAACCTCGTATTTCTCTTTCATCTCGTTCAAATTACACGAATGTCACTGGGAAAAAATGGCTGATGCAGTTTTATTATTTTATTTTTTTTTACATTTTATGTAATCTATTGCCTCCTCTCCTCGCTCCTCTCACTGTACTCCTCCCTTAGTTGAATTTAAACTTAGTTGTTCTCTCTAGAGGAGCTCCATTATGTTATTTGTCAGAGAGGGATTTTATTATGCTTCCTGAGAATTTGAAAATTACTTACCTCCTGCTGCTACATGCGGCTTGCAGTCATGAGATGATGAGATCATGGTTTGTGTGTATATGAGAGATTGTGAGAGGGAGTGTGTGCCTGCATTTTGTGATGGTGAAAGGAATGTGTGTATCTACATTGTTATTTTCTCTGTCTGACAGGAGGTGTCCAGCTCTTCAGAGGTGATAGTGAGAAGCAGTGCCGGGGAGGTCGTCCCCGCCACGACCCTTTTTCATGATCAACAACAGGTACATTACACGCACCATTGGTCATCAGCTGTATGGTTCTGTCTTACCACTGAAAAGCTGCTGGCAAAACTGAACAATTTAGAGTCTCCACTGTGTGACAGGATTTTTTGATTGCCTGAATGTATATTTACTCTTTTTATAGCATTTATAGCACTTAAATGGAGTTAAATCAAGCCAGAATGAGTTTTGCCTTATAATTAACTGACTAAGTGTGTGTGTATGTGTGCTGGAGGGAGGGGGTATAGAAAATTAACCTTGCTCTAAACCCTTTATTTCTCACTGATTGAAATCAATATGAGGCCAGAGTACTGTTGTGATTTTATCAACAGTTTGCTACCATCTTTTCACAGGTGACCCACGATCAAAGTGTCCAGCATAACAATGTGGCCACGAGTTACGGGAACCATTTCAGTGAAACAGGTTGAAAATGACATTATTCTACTCATGCCTTTTATATTGTAATTTTCACTTTTTATCAAAGCACTGCTTGTGTCCTGTATATTAATGATTGTTCCCTCCATGGCTGCATAAGGGATGAGCTGTGAAAATGAGTTGGAGGGCAGATGATTTTCTATTCAGTGCATGGCAGCAAATCTAATCAGGGCAAAGTCAGGAAGGTAAAATATTGGAAAGTGGAAATTGGGCAATCACCGCTGCATGGTTTCAGAAAATGAAAACTACTCAGGTTTTTAATGAAATGATTTATTTCTCTTTCCAATCCCCCTGAGCTCCCTAGCTGGGAATGACTTAATGAGGCAGCCTTCTTCTTGTGTCTAATTCAGTTACGCTCGTCGGAGGAGAGGACCTACCAAAGGTTTCCACTCAGGCTTTGAAGCAGCAGTATGAAAAAACTATTGAGGAGGCTACACCAACCAAGCAAATTAAGGTAATGATGTTGTCTGTTTATCCAAATAGAAGATATGATGGGTTTTCCATTAAATATCAGTATGGAGATGAGGCCACATCATGATCATTAAATGGAAATTTTGAATGTCATGAGAAGTGGTGAATAAATTGAATTGGATGAAAGACTTCATGCCATTATTCAGGGAATGTTGGACTTTTTTTCTCACAAATGTTAAAAGGAAACTCCATCCTTAAACAGAACTCACATTCCTGTATATTATTCCTGTGATCTTCTATAAATATTTTAATCAAGTCAATAATTAGGGACATGCATAACTTTCCTCCAATGCTTGAACATGGAGAACAATGACTAATAGGTGATGTAGTTAAGCAATAATGTCTATTGTTACTCCATTTATTGTCTGTCTTGACAGAGCCAACATGATTGTTTATTTGTGCTTTTACACTCAAATGAAGATTATGTCTTGATTCTCTTTGTAGTTTTGGGCGAGAAAACTCAGTTGTACAAAATCAAAGATGGATCATTTTTTTAATTTATATTGCCTCACTCCAATTTTTTCAATTACTCTCTGCTTCTGTGCTGTGCTTTTCAATGTTTATCATGGCAAGATAATGGAAAATTATTTTCTAACTGCAACACAGCTTTCACTGTCCTTCTCTCCTAAATCAACACTGCTTATGAACCATAGGTTGATGTGGATTTCAACCAGTTTCAATGGGCACCAGTTACCCAGTCCTCCAAAGGTTCAGCCTTGATTAACTATGACACATCCTCCACAGTAAAGACTGCCAGTGCCTCTTCATCAGCCACTGCCTCCTCAGTGGCTTATGAGACGACAGATCATTTTCCTCCCCCACCCACAGATCTGCTTCAGGTGCCACAGGAAGCACCTCAGTACTGTGTCTCTCCCCAGCCGCATAACCCAGTTTCCCAGCACAAGACGTACATTGTCAACAAGGAACAATACTTTAAGCAGAGGAGCAAGGCTGAGCTGAAACGCCTCTACAAGCACATCCACCCAGAGGTCCGCAAAAACCTTGAAGAAGACTTCCAAAGCCAGCTCACTGAGGTGGAAAAGGCTGAACTGGACAATGAGGAAATACTGGGTGGTGATGTCCAGCAGGCGTGCTATGCTATTGAACATGATGACGGCAGTCCAAGGAGTATGAGCCCTGATAGAGAGTACCTGGAGTGGGAGGAAATCCTTAAAGGGGAGGTGCAGTCCATGCGCTGGATGTTTGAAAACAAACCACTAGATACTATCAAAGATGACACTCCGGATGAGAATGAAGTGAGGAACATTGCACAGCAGGAAATCATTGCAGGCAAAGACGTCAGATACACCGCATGGATGTTTGAGACTCAGCCCATGGATGCTCTGGGGACAGAGACTCATGATTCCATCGAGGAGTCAGAAAAATCAACAGAACTTGCGAGAGGTGATGTCCGCACAGCTACCTGGCTTTTTGAGACGCAGCCACTTGATTACCTGAATAAGATCTACCAAGAAGATGAGCAGGCCCTGGATGTTGTGGTCACAAAAGACATCACCGGAGGAGATGTGAAAACTGCCAGGTATCTCTTTGAAACCCAGCATCTGGATTCCCTCGGTAAAACAGAAACCATTGAAGAGAGTCACTTCCTGAACCTGAAGTCTGAGCTAGAGGAGATCAAAGGGGAGGTAATAACAACCACTCGCATGTTTGAGACCCAGCCCATGTGTGTCATCAGGGGAGATTCAGGGGAGATGCTGGAGATCACCAAAATCCGCAGGGAGGAGACAGAGAAAGGAGACGTGAAGACATCTCGCTGGATGTTTGAAACCCAACCTCTCGATATGATCAACAAAGACCCTGCTCAGGTGAAGCTGATCTGTGGTGTTTCCATGGAGGACAATATTCAAGGGGGTGTGAACAAAGGTAGATGGCTTTTTGAGACAAAGACCTTGGACACCATTAAGGATGAGGAATGGGAGATTTCCAGGATGCAAAAGGAAGAAATAATTGGAGCTGATGTGAGGAGACATTGTCTTGTGTTTGAGACTCAGCCTATGGATACTCTGAAAGACAATGCCAATGCCAGACCCCTACCCACAGAGGAGATTGTTGGGGGGGATGTTCGGTCTGCGAAATATCTGTTTGAAACCGTACCCATGGAAAATCTGAAGGATCTGCCCGAAGTAGGCAAACTTCAAAAAATGGTTGCATCTGAGGAAGAAAAGGGTGATGTGAGACATCAAAAGTGGGTTTTTGAAAGCCAACCACTTGAAAATATAAGGGAAGAGAAGAAGGAGATCACACGGACTGTAAATATAGAGGCTCTTGATAAAGGAGATGTAACAAATTATAAGGAAAGGTTTGAAAGCATGGATTTAGGTAAATGTGAAGGAACACAGAAAATACAAGTTGAGGGAGTTACAAGTGGATCTGTCAAATCCAACAAAGTTCTTTTTGAATCCACCCCAATGTATGCTATGCAAGACAGTTCTGGCCATTACCATGAGGTGAAAACTGTGAGGCGTGAGGAGATTGTGAAGGGAGATGTGCGGAGCTGCAGATGGATGTTTGAAACAAGGCCTATTGATGAGTTTGATGAGAGCATTAATAAATTTCAGATAATAAAAGGTATTTCAAAACAAGAAATTGAATCGGGGGATGTCAAAACTGCCAAGTGGTTATTTGAAACTCAACCACTTGATGCCATCAAGTTTTTCAGCAGTGTTGAAGATGAAGAGCAAAGAACCAAAGAGGGTATTGAAATTGAGAGAGGAGATGTAAAAACCTGTAGGTGGCTATTTGAGACTCAACCAATGGATGTCCTGTATGAAAAAGTAGAGAGGAATGAGACTGATGTAGAGGAAGTCCAAAAGGGGGATGTCAAAACGTGCACATGGCTCTTTGAGACACAGACACTTGATAACATACGTGACCATACAGATTCAGAGTCTGAGACCATTCTTAAAACCTGCACTGTAAAGCAAGAGGACATCCATGGAAAAGATGTGCGTCTGGCCCGCTTCCTCTTTGAAACTGAGAATCTTGAAAACATCACCGGTGAGGACACTGGTTCATTCCGGAGGGTTACAGAAATCGACATCCAGTCCGGCGATGTTTCAAGAATGAAGTTCATCTTTGAGAATCGTTCCTCAGACATTATGAGCTCTACCTCTGAGGAAACAATGCAGAGGTTAAAGACGCAACAGGCCGAGGACATACAGAGAGGAAACGTGGTCAACTGTACCTGGATGTTTGAGAATCAGCCGATAGATGCCATTCATGATGAGTCCAAAGAAGCTAAGGAAACTCGCACTGTGACCGATGTGCAGGGTGGCAATGTTGATAAAGGACGCTTCATTTTTGAGACTTATTCCCTAGATCAAATTCAAGAAGAGTCAACAGAGACTGATATTTCCAAACTTACTAGTATCATTAGAGATGAGATAGAAAAGGGAGATGTGAAAAACTACACCATGATGTTTGAAAATCAGCCACTGTATGCCATTCGTGACAAAGAAGGCCACTACCATGAAGTAACGACAGTTACCAAGGAAGAAATCATGAGAGGAGATGTAGTAGGAGCAAGGTGGCTATTTGAGACTAAACCCCTGGACTCAATCAGAGATTCAGAAGAGGTCTATGTTATTAAAGCCGTGACTGAAGAAGGTATCAACAAAGGAGACGTTAACTTGGCCAGATGGAAGTTTGAGACTCAGCCGCTTGATGAAATTGCAGAAGACATAAAAGTGAGGTCTAAAACAGTCGCAGACATCCAAGGAGGTGACGTGAAGACAAACAAACAACGTTTTGAGACTGATGACATGTCACAAAAGTATGTCAGAACTGTTAGTGTGAGCGAGATTCAAAAAGGGGATGTAAGGTCTGCCACATGGATGTTTGAAACACGCACAATTGATAAGATCCATGGTGATGGTACTGAATATGATGAGATGGAGACGGTGACAAAAGAGGAAGTGATGAAAGGCGATGTCAAACAGTCTGTGTGGCTCTTTGAGAAGCAGCCCCTTGACAGGATCAAAGAGACTGATGACACAGAGCCTGTTGTCACAAAGGAGGAAATCCCCCAGGCTGATGTGAAGACAACAACATGGCTGTTCGAAACCACTCCCTTCCACGACTTTAATGAGAGCAATGTTGAAAAGACAGAAATAATGGGTAAAAGCATTAAAGAGACACTTGAGGAGCTTTACTGTCAGAAAATGGTTGACTCGCAAGGTATTCTCATTGAAGCAGATGAGATCGGCGACGTCCGCATGGCCAAATATAAACTGATGAATCAGGAAGCTCCAGAAATCCAAAAGGAAGAGGTTATCAGAGGGGATCTGAATAACATTATGATGAATCTCCTGAACCGCAGAGAGACCACAGAGAGGGGGATAACTATTGACCAGGAGGAGAGGGGCAACATCAACACCACAGTGAGGCAACTGTTCAACCAGGAAAGGGGAATCAATGTTGAGAAAGAGGAAATCATCCGAGGTGACATTCAAGAGGCCATAAACAATCTGCTGAAGAATGAGGGCTCCTCAAAGCGTGGCATTCTGATTCAAGAGGATGAAAAAGGAGATGTGAGAATGACTATCTATTCTCTGTTAAATAAAGGGGAGAGAGCCAGTATAGAAAAGGAAGATATAATTCAAGGCAATGTCAGCAGAACCCTTCATCGACTTCTGTCCAACCCAGATGCAGAGGACTCAAAGAAGATAAGGGTGGGAGAAACAGAGAGAGGTAATGTCAGCTTTTACTCTACGTGCATTGAGTCTGGAGCTTTGGATTACCTGAAACAGCTTCAGTATGAATCTGATGAGGCCCCAGAAGAGGTTGAGAAAGAGCGTATAATAGGTGGTGACATTGAAGAGACAAAGCTCATACTGAGAAGGAATCAGCAGCAGATAGGTCGCACAGTGGCAGAGGATGATATAGTCCCTGGTGATGTGCACAGCACTGTTAAGGTGTTCATGACTGAGCCTGCTGTTACCTACAGAAACCTAGAGAAAAAAGATATTGTTAAAGGTGACCTCAGGGGAGCCCTGGATTCACTGACCCAAGCCATCAATCAGAGGGTGGTAATCGAGAAAGAGGAAGTAGTAAAAGGAGACATACCCTCTACTTTGAGGTCCCTGGAGGAGGCCCAACATCAAGCCAAAGAAATGGAAAAGCCAGAAATTGTCAGGGGAGACATCAGAGGTGCTCTGGAGTCACTTGAGAAATCTGCAACTGCAAAAACTGAAACAACTGTTGAAGACTTAGTGCCAGGTGATATCAAAGGGACCCTGAGGTCCCTGGAGGAGGCAAAACAAGCTGTGAAAGAGGTAGAAAAAGAGGAGATTGTCAAAGGAGACATTTACACCGCCATGCAGAGTTTACATGAGGCATCAAATGAGAAAAAGATTTACCAACATCAAGTGAGTGAACAAGGGGATGTTAAAGGCACCATCCAGCTACTGCTGGAGCCTTCCACCTCTCCAAGAATTCAGCGCAGAGGAAGCATTGAGGGAGATGTGAAAACATCCATAAAATCCCTCTATGAGGAGCAGGATACAACACTCGTTGAAAAAGAGGAGGTAATAAAGGGTGATGTTCAAGGGACTATAAAGTGTCTCATGCAAAAGAAACAATATTCAAATCCAAAACGTATGTATTCTTCAAAGAAAGCAAAAGTGCCTGCAAAAAATCCATTAAGCGCAAAGCAAGTGGAGCATGACTGCTTACATGTGGATAAGAGTGAGAGTGTAGCAGTCAATCCAGCCCCCGCTGTGAAAAACCTCTCTCAGAGCGGTGAGTCACAGAAGCACATACAGACACACACTGAAAGAAAATCAGTGAAAACTAATGCCATAACCCAAGAGGACCACTCTCATACTGTAGCCAAAACAGACAATACCTCTGAGGCCTCCCAACAGATAAACATTAAAGAACAAAGTGTGAAACAGAAAATGCTGTCCCAACAGAAAACACCAGCTCCTAAGCCTATTACAATAAAGAATAAACAAATGACTAATAATGAGCAGACAGAGACAAAAGCAGCTGTTGACATGAATGTGATGAAAGAGGTTCAGAAAACATCACAGACAACTGCTGCAGCCAAGCAAACGTGTGAAACAAAGACAATCAAACAGGTGCAGACTACAGTGACGGAGCACAAGACTGTCATGCACAAGCAAAATGTAACAGTGTCACAGCACATGTCTGCCTCGCAAAAACAAAATGCTACAACAGAGAATAAGGCTCTGACACAAAAGCAGAGCGTCAAAAATATGAAGAGTGATTACCGTAACCTTGACATGAAAGGGAAAGCAATGATCAAAAAGGGGAAGCCAGAGATTCATTTCCCGCCTCCTCCTTCTTCCCCACCTCCACCTTCAGAGTCTGAGCTCTCCCTTCCTCCACCTCCATCACCAGTG
>OMLB01019084.1:0-10799 GCA_900302555.1 Myripristis jacobus
TATATAGATCGATTTACATATATATGCTGCCCGCCACTTCTCAGCCTGGCTTTGGAGGTCAGCCAGACAACAGACTGTATTCATTGTATTATAGATCTATTTGTGGCTACTTGTAAGGGCATTATCATTGCATCAGCGCA
This sequence comes from Myripristis jacobus, assembly GCA_900302555.1. Lineage (NCBI taxonomy): Eukaryota > Metazoa > Chordata > Actinopteri > Holocentriformes > Holocentridae > Myripristis > Myripristis jacobus. The sequence goes on from OMLB01019084.1 coordinate 141, forward strand.
GAGAGTGGAATAAACAACATGTTCACATCTTGAGCTGTCACTAGGCAGCAGTATTGCTGCATTCACGAGCTGAATGAAAAATCGTAATTTTGAAGAGTGCATAAGAAATGACCCGCCAAAGTAATTTTGCACATCTTTTTCTTGCGGCTGGAGCACGGACTAGTACTGTCCTGATGCCGTCCCAGTTCTGAAATAAATCAACCACCATTTAAGCGCCTCTGTTGTTACATGGACGATTTTATTATTATTTAAGCGTCTGGACGTGCGGAATTGTGATATTTACGAGCTACAGGGGAGTCGTAAAAGCATCATGAGCTCCCTTTGCCCGGTTACCAAGCGTGCATGAGCTCAACTTGTCACGTGGTTGGACACCTTGCTACGCCATTGGCTGATTCACACCGGGAAGTTGTTATTGTTGTTGATCAGGAAGCTCCCATCCCTGGAAATTGGGCGTGTAGTTTTTGCATGGCACAGAAATGTAGATTATCTTTATTCAGCGCAGTCCTTTCGGAGTGGCTTTTCTCCCGCCGACACAAAGAGCTCGTTCAACAAGTTCCCGCGGAAGGAGAAGAAGATATCAGTAAGTACCTGCCGGTGGTTACTTTCTTTGTTTCTTTTTCCAGTCAACTTGTCTGGACTTGACTCTAGAAAAGTGTGTCAGTGTATCGGGGCGATAAAACCAAATGGCGCAAGAAACTGGGTGAAGTTTAACCTGAAAATGCTGGCTCAGGTTTAGCATTCACTCTCGGCTTCATTCGCACAGCTGTCACCAAGCAGCTGTCTGACCAGCAGTCTGCTAACAGCATGGGGACAGCGTTGAAACTTTAGCATCAGCCTGGCCTATATAACCATCTGGAGCGACTAAATAAACCAAACATCTGTTAAACATGCTACTAGGTCATCTTGAGTTGTAAACTTCTGTATTATGGTGTTTGGATTTACCTTGTGAATGCTGCCAAGTCCTTAACCCTCCTATTGGAGTCACTCTGACCCCATTCAGTGTTCAACATCTGGATAGACATGATTAACATGGTTTTCTGCCTCATATTTCATGATTTTTTTCTAATTTAATGTGTGCAGTGTGTGTAAAAGTTGGGTTTACATGATAGATAAAGTACCTGACAAATCAACTTGGGTAACAATTTTTATTCTAAACATTTTCTGGAGGTTTAATCGAGCAAAATTGCGGTTAAGTTGAATGAACTTTCTTGTGTTTATTTGATTCAGCTGCAGTGCAGGCACACCCACCTCCTGTCAGTCACCGGCAGTCATTCCTCCTTCCTGCTTGTCCAGAGGCTGCATGATTGGTTTGTTGTGTAGTCATGGCGATGGAGGAAGGCGCGCTGAGCTGTCTGCTGCGCTCTCGCACCATGTTGGAGCAGGACATCAAGGCCTCCTACCTGATGGACCACATGGTCAGTGACGGTGTGCTGACTGGGGACGAGGAGGCGATGATCTCAGAGCAGGTGAGCCTCTGCAGAGGGTGTCAGAATAAACACGTTACGCAACCTGTTGTATTTTTCCCCCCCATTTCCGTTGAAGATTACATTCAGCGAAGATTAGTGAGGTGAATTCACATCCACCCAAACTGTCTCCAAACTTTTTTTGTGTTTGCTTTGCCCTCCATCCATAACCTCCTCACATCCTTTGCCAGCAGGAGTTGGACACAACATTCTTATTCTTTTCTTTTGAGAATTTTCTCCTCCTCTGCTGCTCACAAACTATTTCACCATTTAGCTGATACTTTTTGTCCCAAGTGACTTATCGTGAGTGAGCAATTTTAGTGTCACTGTCTTGTTCAGGGACTCCAAAGCAGAATAAGTGAAATAGTAACCTGTGGGTTATGTGATGCTCAATGGAACCACTTGGCCAGCCTGTCAGTGAGAAATCAGTTTCACCTTTTCTCCTTAACACCCATCTCTTCACAAAACTATCTTCTGTCCAACATGATCACTGAAAAATCCCAGCCGTATCTGTCTGGGTGTCGTGGTTCTGATCCTCACTTCGCTCTGGGTTGCTTGTAAAGTCACTCATACTTTTGTTCCGCGTGTTGTAAGTTGGTCATGATGAGCTTTTGAGCTACAGAGAGTAAACAAAAAGTAAAACTCAGGACTGGGTGTGAAATTTCTTGAATATCATGGAATATGTTTTTTTATACATTGGCTGCTTTTTATGGCAAACAAGTTACCCTGAGAATGCAGGTGTAAAATGCATATTACACATGTGACATCCTCATCTCATCGGTGACACCTCTCTTTCTAGCCCACCAGGAGGGATCAAGCTGTGGCCCTGCTGGAGCTGCTGCTGAGGAAGGACAACCGGGCCTATATCTCCTTCTACAACGCCCTTGTCAGGGAGAGCTATGGTGATTTAGCCAACCTGCTCCACAACAACCTGCCGCTTATCTCCCCCGAGGCCCACAAGAGCTTCTCTGACGGCGGCACTCCTTATGGTGAGGGTGTGGGAGCCATTTGAGGTTTTACCAGCAGTGAATGAGAGTGTATGAGCCTCAGAGGAAAGATTTTATGCAAAAGGAAACGGTTGGAAATGGATTGGTTTATTGTTTTGCATGCATTTATTAACTGCTGATTTGGTTAAACATGTATTATAGTGCATGGCACTAAATGCTGACATGTGGGTACCACCTTAGCTGAATTACTTGTAAGAAAAAAGCTTGTTGATAGCCAAACATCTGAAAACAGCACAAAGATCATATCTAATGTGTAAATACCCGAAACTGTACCAGTTTCCACTATTTAATATCACATTTTATCCATGGGGAAGGTAGAACATAGGAAAAAAAATAACTAATAAAGACTAATAAAGACTAATAAAAACACTAATAAAGTGTCACCTTGTAGCATGAAAACCACTACAGAAATACTTGAGTATTGAAACTTTTCTCAAATTCAGGTTTGATAATATTTAAGCAGTGCTCATATGCAGTGACTCACTTCTACACACACAATCTGTCTATCCTAACAGTCTGAGGATTTCTTTTGATTTAAACGCAATCCTCCCCTCCTGTCCCTCCGTCATGTGTTTCATGTGTTTGTCTAACAGTCCAGACGGTGCTGAGCCAAGGCGGCGTGCCCCAGAGGCCCGTGGTGTTTGTCAGCAGACCGAAGCTGGTGAACCAGGTCAGGGAGAAGCTCTACCGGCTGCAGAAGGAGCCCGGCTGGGTCACTGTGTTTGGCATGGCCGGCTCAGGCAAGTCTGTCCTGGCTGCTGAGGCCGCGCGCGACCATGCGCTCATTGAAGGTGAATACCGAACCATTTAACGTACAATCATTACACATATGAGGCTGACAGTTCCAACATTTCTCGAGTCTTTAAATGTGTTGAAAATGAATGTGATTATTTTCAGCTCTTTAAATTTCGGGGAATTATACAATACAGTTGGAAAAGGAAGGAGGAAGAATAGAGCATTTGTGCTTTATTAGACAGTCAAAGTGGAGTGAGACAGGAAAGACAGGGCAGAGATGACATGTAACAAAGAGTCTAGGCTGGATTCAAACCCGGGCCACTGCAGATTATAGCCTTAGTATTACTTGGTATGCAGTGCAGTGAGCCACTTGGGGACTCCCAAAAAATTATTCCGGAGGAGCAATCAAATAATTAATAAAGGTCGACAGATTAAAGTGGGAAAAAAAGGAATTGGAAAAGGTATTATAATCCTTGACTGATTAACATCCTAATTGTGTACTTGATTGAGCTTTAAAGATCACCAAAGAACTTTATCATATTGGAAAAGATTGTGTTCTTCATCGTAAGTGATCCATACTGACAGAGTGCTGTCACTGATGCAGAGGAGAACAGTTTGAAACATGGTTGCCTACAGGTCACCTCACCCAAATCGTCCGTTTGCTTCTCACCTCTTCCCCTTCAACCGTCTGGCCCTCTCCTCTCCACCTCGGCTCTGTCTGCAGAATGCTTCCCCGGAGGCGTCCACTGGTTGTCCATCGGTCAGCTGGACAAACCGGACCTGCTGGTGAAGATCCAGTCTTTGTGTTTCCGCCTGGAGCAGAGCCAGGATCCCCAGTCTGTCCACCGGCCGCCCAGCTCTCTGGATGAGGCCAAGGAGCGCATGCGCTTCCTCATGCTGCGCAGATACCCAAGGCAAGTTACTCAGTTATTCAGATCAGCAAACTGTACTTTGTACAGTAGCACTTATATAACCAGAAATAAATGCTGACCAACATCTAGATTCAAGATTTAATATTTTATAGTCATAGTATGCTGCGCCAGAAGGTTGGTCTTGGTGATTTAAAGCTGAAAAATGCCACAGTAAAGATTTAATGACACGGTTATAAGTAGTGTGCAATACACGCAGTAGTTTGAAGACAATACTTAGCACTCCACTTACATAGAGGAATATACATAAATGTACATGACTATAACCCAGTGTTTTCTGTAGAGTTTCTTTTGTATTTTTGAGGGATGGAAATAAATTTGTCGAGGGTGTGCCAGGCACTGCAGTAAGGCTGTTGAGTAAGATGATGATTTTTTTTTATTGTAGTCATTTTTTTCCTATTTATGGGAGAAATATTGAAGCTAATTAATCTAAATGAAACTTTGTGCTCATCAGAATATAGGAACAGCAACCAGCAATTGAAAAAGGAGACACGTTTTCCTGAAAAACAACAAAAAAAAAGTCTTTTTGCAGTAAATGTCGCAGGATAAATGTTGCAGTGGAAACTTTGTGTCCTAGTTTCTGAGAACTTCAGCTGGGTGAAGATGGCAGCATGCTGTGATAGTTTGTCTCTCTGTTTGGGTTTTCAGATGTCTGCTCATTCTCGATGACATCTGGGACAATACAGTACTGAAGACATTTGATATCCAGTGTCGGATACTTGTGACCACCAGAGATAGAAGCCTCACCGATTCTGTCAGTGGTACGCACACAATATTTTTTCCTTGTGTTTTAAGGAGTATGCTAACTTCTTATAGGCATGGGCTTGGTGGGTTTAGTTATATTGGGCTCATTCTTGAGGTAAAATAGACCTTATTTTCTTTATTTTTCCTAAACTTTGACTTAAATGAGTGAAGATTATTGGCTTTGTTTGGTGTTTTATTGTGGTGCTCCAAATGTTGCAAACCTACATTAAACTTCTCTCGTTGATTTAACCTTTTAAAGCCTTTCTTCCATGCAACATGTACTGTATCTGCGTGTGTGATACCTTGTAGGTGCCAAGTATGAGGTGGCAGTGGAGAGCGGTCTAGATGAGGACAAGGCCCTGGAGATCCTCGCTCTTTATGTCAACAGTAAACCGCAGAGACTGCCTGACGATGCTCGCAGCATTGTCAGGGAGTGTAAAGGTTTGTAGATGCGCACACACACACACACACGTGGTTTTCTGATAGAACATTGCATCTCCCCTTGAGGATAAATACAAACACATAAAAAAAAACTCTGAGGACTTTGTAAATTTTTAAATTCTCTGATCTGATTTGATGTATCCCTTCATCCCCTGTCCCAACCCTGTCCCACACACCAGGCTCCCCTCTCGTGGTGTCCCTGATCGGGGCTCTGCTCAGAGAGTTCCCAACCCGCTGGTCCTACTACTTGCGGCAGCTGCAGCAGAAGCAGTTCAAGCGCATCAGAAAGTCATCGTCCTATGACTATGACGCCCTGGACCAGGCCATGGCCGCCAGCATCCAGGTGTTAGCTGAAAACCACCGAGAGCTCTACAAGGACCTCACCGTGCTGGAGAAGGACGTCAAAGTCCCTGCCAAGGTTTGGCTACTCAACAAGGACATTAGATTAAGGAACACTTCATAGATCTAATTTTCTGATCTGAGTAAAGGACTTCCATGGTTGTGGTATGGAGGAACTTTGGTTTTACATGAGAAAACAAAACCAGTTTGATGCTGTTTGTATCGGAGAACAACACACTTAGGACGTCTCTGCCAGCCCTCTGTGGAAGTAGACCCATACCAATATATTTTTGTGACTTTGTCTTTTCATCAGTAATGGTAATAATAATAAGTATTGGGCCAAGATGGGTACAACAGGATATGATACTGTAACCCACAGAAAAAAACAGTGTATGATGAAGACGTGGTACTGTGTGGAAGAGTAGTCTGGTTGGTCTTTGCAGTGGGAAACCCTGAGTTATCAAACAACACTAACATTGCTCCCCCTCCCAGGTGCTGTCTGTCCTGTGGGACTTGGAGCCAGAAGAGGTGGAGGACATCCTCCAGGAGTTTGTGAACAAGTCTCTTCTGTTCAGGGACTGTCACCACCGACCCTACCTGTACTACCTCCATGACCTCCAGCTGGACTTCCTGGCCGAGCAGAACCGCTCCCAGATAGAGGTCAGCATGAACGTAGTCTCTCCACTGGGGGTCAGACCACTGGATTTCAAACTTGTCACGTGGCTTAGATGGTCGCTTAAGCAAGAAGTTACAAGAGGCCATGCAAATGTTCAAGAACTCTTTTATTTATATTGTTGTCAGCAAATGTGCTCTAATGTTGTTGTTGTTGTTGTTGTTGTTGTTTTACAAAGTGGTTAGCGGCATCGTGAGCTGTTATGTGATTTTACAACAGCTTTGAAACAAGTTCATTTTTACAGACTACAGTTAATAATTCCAGATGCCAAAATGTGTGTGTGTGTGTTTCAGAGCCTGCACACTAAGGTGGTGCGTCAGTACCAGCAGCACTACAAAGACAGTCCTCCCACCTCAGGAGACGAAGAGTGTCTCTACTGGATCAGGTTCCTCACCTACCACATGGCCAAAGCCAACCTGTCCCAGGTAAGTATACACAACCACATTTTTCTTTCTGTCTTTGTTTCTTTCTTTCTTTTGCATTTTACCTCATCTTCTTTGTTTTGTCTTAGTCTGTTTTTCCTTTCTTTGTCTCTTTCTCTGTAATTCTTGTAAGTCTTTCTATTTCTTTCTTGTCATTGTCTCTCTCTCTCTCTTTCTTTTTAGGAGCTGTACGCCCTCATGTTTTCTCTGGACTGGGTCAAGACCAAGGCCCAGATAATGGGTCCAGGTCACCTCATCAATGACTACGTGGAGCATGGAGCCATTCTGGACAAAGAGGTCAGTAGACAGCAAAATCTCTGGATGCTTTGAAAACAAACCACGTCTTGTCACTCTGTCTGCCTTGCTGATTTTCCATTGTCTGAGAAACTATTAAAAACAGTTTAAGTGAGTGCGCTGCCTCTCTCAACTCTTGATGATTTGTTAAAATTGTAATCTATCCTAAGAAAGTGCAGCTTTGGAAGTCCATCTGTTTTTCTTTTCCCCCACGGACCTTTAGTGGAGAACAATAGACAGATGCACTTTTTATTTAATCCACAAAGTATGCCAGTTTTAGTGTGCATCTGTTTTTATCATCTTCTTTTAAGAATCACTGTCTACTATGTTTTGACCGTCCCCTGTTCCCTTTCCAATTTTCATAGTTAAAAAAAAAACATTTTTGGTAACTTTCAAGTGCTTCATGGAATGTGAGCAAGAAAACGGGGCTAGTTTATGAAAAAATAGAGCAGAGGTGATTGCTCCCCCATTTGTGATGCGAGGCCATGCAAAGTGAGATTACGCATCCTCCAGGATCCCCCACTGAGAGCTGAAACGTGTGTTTCTGTCCCTCCAGAACAGTGAGGTGCGCAGTCAGTTCCAGGAGTTCCTGTCTCTGAACGGGCACCAGCTGGAGCAGCGTCCGTTCCCCGACGTGGTGCAGCTCGCTCTCTCTCAGCCCCACAACTCCGAGGTGTACAGGCAGGCTCTGCTGCAGGCACAGGACCGGGCCAGCAAAGGGGAACTCTACTTCGACTGGCTGTACGCAGCTGAGCATTTGTCTGGTGTACTTATGTAGTCGATATTTTAGTAGTGATGTATACATCAAGTCAGATGATTTGTAACACTGGGATCACACTTAATCCATAATGTGTGTGTGTTAACATACATTTTCCTTGCAACTCCTCTTCACTGATGGAGTGTGTTCATCAGAGAAACCTCACTCAGAATTAGCAAAAAAAAAAATAGTTTACAGATTCATTATAATATGAAATGTTCATCACAGCGCATTGCATCTGAAAAGGAGTGATTCACCCTTCATTTTCTGTCATTCGAAATGACTGACATTAATGCACTCACCGCTTTTAGAATTGCCAAGCCTAATATTTTGTGTCGTATGCCTGGATTTATCACAGTCATGGCAAAATTCTCCCTTAGCAGACAGAGCTTTGAGCTGCTTGCTTTAGCTTTGTGGCAAGCTCCTTCTCCACTAAAGCCATGACAAAAATGGCGATGATAGGCTTTCTGTCCTGTGTAGCCCAGTTTGGACTGGTCTTTGTGTGTGTTTTGTGCAGGAATAAGAGCAGTGTGGAAAGCCTGTCTCGGTTGGTGGTCCATCCACACCAGGGCTCCATCTACTCTGCCTGCTTCTCCCACAATGGAGCCAAGATTGCCTCCTGTGGAGCCAGCAAGACACTCAGGGTAACACGGCAGACATGTTTCTTTGACTGGACATGTGTGTGTGTGCATGTTTGTGTGTGTGTGGGTTTGTCCGTGTCAAACCATGAAGAGCAAAACCGTCCCCAAAGAGACTAAATGCATCAACAGTAAGGAGAGAGGCCACATCTAATGGAAAAAGAGCTCAGGCTAACTGGTGCAGATTAAAATGCAGCATTGTTGCCCGAGGGAAAGAGATCGCCTAAAGTGTGCATGTTTTGTAAAACCATATTTACTGTTCTTTGACCTGAGAGTGTCTCTGTTTCTGGGAGATGTCAACTTCACTCAGCCCTGTCTGAACCGCTGGGGCTACAGGAAAATGACTAAAGGTTTTGAATTTACCACAAGACGACTAGAATGACAGAAACAGCTTTGTGAGGACATTTTTATGGTCCTCACAGAGAGAAATGCTCAGTTTTAGTGTTCGGTATGTAATTGTAAGGTTTAAATTATGTGTGCAATTATTGAGAAGTTAAAATAATTACAATAATGCAGGGATTATAGCCTGCAGAAAATCCACTGTAACAAGTTGTTCAGCCAAGTATTAAGTCTTAAATTTGACAATGGCATTGACATAATTGACTTATTTCCAAACGCCAGTCATCATGTTTCAAGAATATCTTCAAAATATGTGGATGGAACTGCATTTAAAAAAGAATAGAGCCCTAGACTAAATGGCTTAGTTATTAGTAATTTTTCAGTGTAGCTTTTGCCTCGTCAGTCTGTTTGATGATAAAGCGGTTGTAGTCTCGATATGTAAATATTTTCACTGTACAGTCATCACTCTCGCTCGTCCTACCTGCGTGTTCAGGTATTTAAAAGCACCACAGGTGAGAAGCTGCTGGAGATCCAGGCCCATGACGACGAGGTGCTCTGCTGTGCCTTCTCCCCCGACGATCGTCTCCTAGCAACCTGCTCCAGTGACAGAAAAGTCAAGGTACCCACATTATGATTTGCCATTAGTCCCCGTGACCATCTTGGTTTCTCCGAGCAAACGTTACTCAACCCACACAAACAACAACTGTTTACTTCATAGTTTTGAGCTCCACTCTGAATTATGACTGGAATAAACAGACATGCTCTTTATTATTTTTGTGATGAGAAACAAACAAAAGAATTACACTGTAATCATTTACTTTTCACTTTTAGTCCCTATCCTACAGACTTCAACTAGACATTTCATTGGCTGTAACAAACGCATGTGGACTATGCAAGACAGTCTGGCATATGTTCTGTGTGTGTGTGTGTGTGTGTGTGTGTGTGTGTGTGTGTGTCTAGGTGTGGAATGCGGAGCGGGGCAGCTTGCTGAGGGTGTTTGAGGAGGAGCACGAGGAGCAGGTCAACCACTGCCAGTTTACTAACACGACGCGGCGCCTCCTGCTGGCCACCTGCTCCAACGACACGTTCATGAACGCTAAGGTGTGTGTTTCCGTCTCTCAAATTCAGAACAAGCTTCATCGCCTCCGTAAAGACCGTGTAAAAACAGTGTGTTCACTGCCAGTGTAAAAACGATTAAACCTGATGAAAGTAGTTTACCATACACCGTAATGTAATAATCATCATGTCCAAGCAATACAAGAAAAAATGACCACTAGGCTCCTCATAAGAAATAGTTGACTAGAATCTCCTTGTCTCCTACTCTCATCCTTTCTCTCGTAATTACTTTTTCTCTTTCCTTCTTTCTTTCTCTCTCTCACTGCATTTCTCTCACTGATGTCCGTAGTTGTGGAACCTCAACAAGCCGTCCTCACAGAACACCATGTTTGGTCACTTGGAGCCAGTAAATCACTGTTGTTTCTCCCCTGACGACACCTACCTCTCCACCTCCTCCAGTGATGGGACCATTAAGGTGGCTGGCATTAAACCTCACACACACACACACACACACACACACACAGCTACCCTGCCCTATAAGGCTTCATTTCATGTAGTTTGGTGCACTGCTTTTTATTATGCTTTATTGCCTTTCCATGTTAATGAAAGCCCGTGTCCTTATGCAGCTAAACTGATTGGGGTCAGGTTTCCGCAAGCTACCTGCTTATCTAAATAAAAACATCCGAAAATTATAAGATTAAAGTGGATTCAATCTTGACTGATTTATTGACTATTATATTGATTTAACATGTTTAAGCTTTTCAATTAAAGCTTCAAAAAGGCTGATGAGAGAGTGCATTTATAGACAAATCTTGCTGCTGT